>JACEFZ010017899.1:0-109358 GCA_014155875.1 Cepaea nemoralis
ACGAGCTACAGAAACAGACGAGCAACGGGAACGGGAGCATCAGAAACAGACGAGCAACGGGAACGAGAGCAGGAGCCGAACGCTTACTCTGTGCGCTTAGAGAAGTGTATTTGAATGTATAATGACTACTTATATGAATTGTGAGGCGCTCCCCGCCAGGGACTGGGCGAAGCGAAGTAGTGTGGGTGAATAGATAAGTCATTCTGACCTGGAGAGAATGGTGCCGCAGGGAGTGAATAGAGGATCTGGCTGACTCTCAGTACTCCGAGGAAAGGGCAGACGGACACATAATCAGAAGGCTACTGTTACCATTAGTGTTGGGACTCTTCGTTGGCTGTTGAAGATCAATCGAAAGAACTTTAATTTCAAAGTATGAAGAATTGGACACGGAGGCAGGTCTGACATTCATCCCTTCTGATCCCTCTGCTCTCATACATGATTGTATTCATATATCACGTATGAAGCTAATCTTAGACAGCAGCGACAATAACGGTAACAATATATGCATTATAGACGCATGGAAAATGTGTAATATTCAATAATAAATGAGGAAGGGGGGCGTTTAGCATGGCCTGAGAGCTGTGGCTCAGCTGAACTTGACGGAGTTCATGTAGAGATAACAATAGGTGGAGCAGAGAGGGGGTGTCGAGGGGTGGAGAGAGAAAGAGAGAGGGAAAGAAAGAGAGAGAAATGGAGAGAGAGAGAAAGAGAGGGAAAGAGAGAGAGAGAGAGAGAAAGAGAGAGAGAGAGAGAGAAATGAAGATAGAGAAAGAGAGAGAAATAAAGAGAGAAAGACAGAGAGAAAGACAGAGAGAGAAAAAAAGAGAAACGGAGAGAGAAAGAGAGAGAGCAAGCGAGAAGCGGGAGAGAAAGAAAGAGAGAGAGAAAGAGAGAGAGATAAAGAGAGAGAAAGAGAGAGAGAAAGAGAGAGAGAAAGAGAGAGAGAGAGAAAGAGAGAGAGAAAGACAGAGGGAGAGAAAGAAAGAGAGAGAGAGAAAGCGAGAGATAAGAGAGAGAGAGAGAGAGAGAGAGAGAGAGAGAGAGAGAGAGAGAGAAAAAAAGAGAGAGAGAGAGAGAAAGAAAGTGAATAATATTATAGTATTAAGAAGAAGCAATTGCACTTTGACTTTAACTTGGTGTGCGGATGCCGATGTGGCGTGTTCAAACATACACCAGTCAGTTGGACTAAAATTTTGACTTCTCGTTCTTGACTTGGGATCGTAAATTGCAAGTACTCAGAGGTCGGAGAAGGTACGCCTGATGGTGAGGGACACTGGTAAAAGGGAAAGCTAATCCACACGCAAAACATCAGTCCAATGTACTAGAAGCAGTAGCACGACTACGCTTGAGTTCAAAGCGAACTAACGCAAAAACCAAATGCAACGAAGAAGAAAAAGAAGAAGAAGAAGAAGAAGAAGAAGAAGAAGAAGAAGAAGAAGAAGAAGAAGAAGAAGAAGAAGAAGAAGAAGAATACAAGAAGAAGAAGAAGTGGAAGAAGAAGAAGTGGAAGAAGAAGAAGAAGAAGAAGAAGAAGAAGAAGAAGAAGAAGAAGAAGAAGAAGAAGAAGAAGAAGAAGAAGAAGAAGAAGAAGAAGAAGAAGAAGAAGAAGAAGAAGAAGAAGAAGTGGAAAAAGAAGAAGAAGAAGAAGAAGAAGAAGAAGAAGAAGAAGAAGAAGAAGAAGAAGAAGAAGAAGAAGAAGAAGAAGAAGAAGAAGAAGAAGAAGAAGAAGAAGAAGTTGAAGAAGAGGAAGAAGAAGAAGAAGTGGAAGAAGAAGAAGTTGAAGAAGAAGAAGAAGAAGAAGAAGAAGAAGAAGAAGAAGAAGAAGAAGAAGAAGAAGAAGAAGAAGAAGAAGAAGAAGAAGAAGAAGAGGAAGAAGAAGAAGGAGAAGAAGAATACATGAAAAGGAAGAAGTGGAAGAAGAAGAAGTGGAAGAAGAAGAAGAAGAAGAAGAAGAAGAAGAAGAAGAAGAAGAAGAAGAAGAAGAAGAAGAAGAAGAAGAAGAAGAAGAAGAAGAAGAAGAAGAAGAAGAAGAAGAAGAAGAAGAAGAAGAAGAAGAAGAAGAAGAAGAAGAATACAAGAAAAAGAAGAAGTGGAAGAAGAAGAAAAGAAGAAGAAGAAGACTAATAATAATAATAATAATAATAATAATAATAATAATAATAATAATAATATGTTTCTCCTCTCACTCTGGTATGGATATTACAATCACCTCAATCCCCTCCAGATAGCATAGTCCTTCCACTCCATCAGGATCAGCGTTTCTTTAACCACATCTGACTTCCATAAATCGCCCACTTCAAACTGTATTGTGTAATTGCCTCAACTCTATCGGGATATTATATTCTCACAGTCGTCCAATCTGGCCTATCCCAGCAGGTCGTTGTTGTATCCTCAAATACACTTCCATGAAGATATCCCATACTCTCTCTCCCTCTCTCTCTCTCTCTCTCTCTCTCTCTCTCTCTCTCTCTCTCTCTCTCTCTCTCTCTCTCTCTGTCTCTCTCTGTCTCTGCGTCCCTCTCGTTATCTTTCTCCCTCTCGCTCTCTCCATTTCCAAGCCAGGTGAGATTATTTGATAATCGAATATCGATTCTCTTGTGTAAATAATGTTCCTGCGTTGGTTTGGTGTCACTCATATCCGTTGTAAAACTGTTTGAGAAATGATGTTATGTAAAAAAGTGGCGTTACATCAGCGTTATTATTATGGCGAAACGGCTCCCCACCCAATATCGACCCACCTGTCTACCTACACACTTACAAACATATCAGTTACATACTATATCCTATGTGAATGTAACATGCACAGTAAATAATTGAAACCCAGATTCTTGTGAAAATAATACAAAATCTTATAGATTAAAAGATTGTTATCAAGATGAGATACTTATAAAGATGTCACAGATTCTTTTAAATATGTGATTCATAAAAAGGTGACACAGATTCTTATAAAGATAATATTTTTATGAAGATGGGATTCTTATAAAGATAATATTTAAAAAAAAAATAAAGATGACAGATTCTTATAAAGGTGACACCAATTCTTATAGATTCAAAGATTCTTATAAAGATGAGATTCTTATAAAGACGACACAGATGTTTTATAAATATGAGATTTATTTCAGAGATGAGATTCTTATAAAGATTACACGGATTCTAATAAATTCAAATAATTCTTATAAAGATGAGATTCTTTTAAAGATGATATTTTTTAACGATGACAGATTCTTATAAATGCAAAGATTCTTATGACGATTAGATTCTTTTAAAGACGACACAGATTCTTATAAATATGAGATTACTTTTAAAGATAAGTTTCTTATAAAGATGACACGGATTCTTATAGATTCAAAGATTCTTGTAAAGATTAGATTCTTATAAGGATGATAGATTCTTATAAAGATACACATTTGATAAATTTGACATAGATTCTAATAGATTCAAAGATTCTTATAAAGATGAGATTCTCATAAAGATTTACAGATGTAGAAAGATATACTAATGACACACAAATTGAACCCATCTAGTCACCACATTTAGTTCACCACGGAAAACTTTAACTCTCACTAAAATTAACGGCAAATATGAAACATAAGTCACTGTCTATATTAGAATAGATAAGCGACAGATTCCTGTAACAAACGCCTGGCAGTTTGCCTCTGCATGTGTTGAATTATTTGACACATCTTTCTATCATCGTTTGGACCTCCGGAGCAGCCGTCAGGTTTTATTTAAACTGAATCTTTATGGCTCAGAGCTCCATGGGTGGTGCTTCAGATGTTCATCTCACAGAAGTGTCTTCTCTCTAGGGACATGCTATTTGCTGGTCTCCTTAAGCAACTCGTGGTGTCTTCTATAAACGAAATGACAAGTGTTCACACATATTCCGAATGTGTCTTTGATCCCAGAGGATCAATGCCTCCTTCTTCAATTTTTGGAGAAACGGTTTGTAAGAATAGCGTGGCCGATAGGAGATCTTACACGAGAAAGACAATTTGGCTTTCTGATCAGAACCGCGGGGTTGTTAGACTTAATGAGTGTTGCTTTAAATAAAGAGAACGTGGTGAATGAATACATCCAGGCAGCAGTTATGAACGTTATTAAGGAGATCGGATGCATTAGGTTTGGGAAATAGATCACTTAATATCTGAATAGAACGTTGTGGAGGAAATGTTACTTCTGGGAAAATCTGGAATATCTTGTGCTAATGCCCGAGCTAATATAATCATTTGTAAACACACGAGTATAGAAGTCCCAAAATTTTTAGTTATTGGGGAACCTCCGAGGACACTTTTATAACAATGCTAGTTAGTTGCATATCCTTTACAGGACGTCGCAGTCAACACCATCATCTTTTTGCTGGTTTTAACTCTTGGCAAGATTACGTACAGTAGATTGCCATTGCTTTCTGAACGACCGGCACCTCATACTATTTCATAAAGATAAAACTGCAAGGCGGTCTTCTGCCAAATTTCCCGCAGCTGTGTTCCGAACTCGGGTATTCGGAATTACGAACTGCGTTCGTAACGCCTTAGCCACGGAGCCTGTTACTTTTATAACACAGAATATAATACATTCACAGAAATAGGGGAAAGAGGTAGGGATTAGATGATAGATCAGGACATGATAAGAATTGAAAATTACTGCGGCCAAACCAGGATTCGGTCCTACCGCCTGCAATTGACGTAAAATTAGAGCGGATCTTTCAGTCCTCTAATCTCTACTTGTTTACTCTACTTCTCAGAATGCCGATCAACATCGGTGAATTTATCTCTCAAATGGGACGCAGAGGTGTTTCTAAGGCACCAGGGCCGGGTTATATACTGGCCAAGACCTATTGACGCGCGTCCTCGTCGAGCGTCCTGGCCAACAGTTCCCTTCCGGATCCTGGCTAAAGTCAGTAGGATCGCCGATTCCTCCGAAGTCGGAGAGTGTGTTCCTGTACGGCGAGAAATCACCAGTCTGCACACGAATAAGCCAGACATGGTAAAACGGACTCACGCAAACCTCAGGTCCTGTATGACATCACACAGATGTTGAACAACAGGACGCCTTCATTCGACATACAGGACTTCGCGTTGGAGCTCAAGCCAACGAACGCAAGCAAGCAAGCATCTCTCAAATATATACGAGCCAGTTTAAAATTATATATATATATATATATATATATATATATATATATATATATATATATATATATATATATATATATATATATATATATATATATATATATATATATATATATATATATATATATATATACATACGTTAGTCAATAAGTTAGTCACAAAATAGTGTGTAGAACAACTGTATGAGATGCGAAAATGACATTCATTTACTGCTGCTCATACACATCTCTTTATTTCTCAACTGAGTCTTCAGAATCGTCGTTGCTTGTATTCTGTCTTTTTTATTTTATCAGTCCCTCAATACCTGGACCACATAAGTCTTTGGACTGCTTTTTAGCCACGATCGCACCTCACTTTTAACTTCTTTGTCGTGAGCAAATCGTTGTGTACTGCCTTTCACGACATACACTTGCTGCCACAGACAGGCAACATTTCCTTATGGTAATCTTTGGCTGTAAGTCCTATACTCCACACCCGTTTTCCATACAACAAAAATAAACACCTCACAATAGCACGCTATTTTAGCGGTTGAATCTTCGCGGTTGACCGGCATTTTTAACATCACGTATGTATAAAACATTGTATGCGCATGCGACCATTATTGTCTGCCTCTCATAAACATGCATCAAGCTAGATATATGGATAGGCCACATAACGATACCTATATAAATCAACAAAAACCGTTTCTCAGCTGTCTTATATTAATTTATGGTTACATTATTTTATGATTGACTTACTGCCTTACCTTTGTTGGAATGTGTATTCACTTTTTCTAATTCAGATAACATTAATTAAAGTTAGCTGCATATCTTTTACAACCCCAGCATTTTTTGGCTGTTGGTGATTTCTTGGCAAGTTCGCGTTCAGTAATTTTCTGTCTGAACGACCGGCACTTATACATTTTGTATGGGAAACCAAAGCAAGGCTGTTTGCTTTCTGACCGCCAGCAGCTGTGTTTCGAACGCGGTATGCTGGGTTACGATCGTAACCTCGTAACCCCCTAGGCCAGTGGTTCTCAATCTTTTTTGGCCCGTGTCCTCCTTCACCATATTTTCAGAACGTCATCCCCCCCCCCCCCCCTTTTCGTATTTACTACCTAAAAATTTGGCCCGTGTCCCCCCTTCACCAAATTTTCAGAACGTCATCCCCCCCCTTTCGTATTTCCTACCCAAACCCCCCCCCCCCCACCCCTTTTACACATTATACGTAATAATGGAAGCTTAATTTAATAGCTCATACTAAAACAAGTCTAGGCGTCCAGATAAAACATGATTTGTGGGTCTACTTACTTCATAAAATGAATTTTAGAAAGGTGAAACGTACAGAACCGTAAAGTATGAAGGGAAAAGCAATATAAAGTAATCGGTTCTTGTATTACCGCGATCTTGAAATAATCTTGATTCCCCCCCCCCTCCCCCGGAAACCCTAAAATTCCCCCTTGTGGGGGTGGGGGGGGGGGTGGAATTCCCCACCGGTTGAGAAACACTGCCCTAGGCACAGACCTGGCATTAAGGTCGGCTGCAATGGATCTTCAGTACTTTGTCCCTCGTCATAACAATGCCGTCGAACGTAACCTTTCCATTCATCTCTTGATGTTGTCCTCCAAATTGATTGAAACCGTTGCCTTTCACTTGCAACTTTGCCTTCCATTTTCGCTCTAATATAGTTTCAGCTGGGTATTATACTGTTTTTATCTGTCCAAATATTTTATTTACCCATACTTGAGATTTTGGCTAAATATATTTAAACATTAAAGTCTTTCTATCTGGCTGCCTGTCTGTTTGTGTATATGTGTGCCCATATGTGTGCCCATATGTGTGCCTGCGTCTGTCTGCGTGTTTGTGTGTGTCAGTGTAGGTGAGTGCATATGTGTTTTTGTATGTGTGAGCGAGCGTGAGTGTGTGTCTGTGTGTGTGTCTGAGTGAGTTAGTGAGAGAGTGTGCGAGTGAGTGAGTGAGTGAGCGATTGAGTGATTGAGGGAATGAGTGAGTGAGTGAGTGAGGGAGTGAGGGAGCGAGTGAGTGAGTGAGTGACAGAGTGAGTGAGTGAGTGAGTGAGTGAGTGAGTGAGGGAGGGAGCGAGTGAGAGTAAGTGAGTGAGTGAGTGAGTGGAGTGAGTGAGTGAGTGAGTGAGTGGAGTGAGTGAGTGAGTGGAGTGAGTGAGTGAGTGAGTGAGTTAGTTAGTGAGAGAGTGTGCGAGTGAGTGGGTGAGCGAGTGAGTGAGTGAGTGAATGAGTGAGTGAGGGAGTGAGGGAGGGAGCGAGTGAGAGTGAGTGAGTGAGTGAGTGGAGTGAGTGAGTGAGTGAGTGAGTGGAGTGAGTGAGTGGAGTGAGTGAGTGAGCGAGCGAGCGAGCGAGTGAGTGAGTGAGTGAGTGAGTGAGTGAGTGAGTGAGTGAGTGAGTGAGTGAGTGAGTGAGTGAGTGAGTGAGTGAGTGACTGAGTGCACAGTGGGATTTACATCTGCCGCTTCTCAGTAGCGACAGGGAATTACTGAAAAATTTGTGCACAACGAGCACTGTTTATATTTTCTAGTTTATTTACGTCTTTTTCTTTCATCACCATGGTATAGATCAATACATATGAATTTATCTCTCATGAGTATTTGTATGTATGTGTTTGTACCTACCAGCGTGCGGACACGCGTGTTCACGACCGCGCGAGCTTGTGTGTGTGTGTGAGTGTATGTGTGTGTGTGTGTGTGTGTGTGTGTGTGCGTGCTAGAGAAATATAGAAATATTCAGCCAACACTAAAGTCATAGAAATAGGAACATGACCAAATGTACTCCGTCTCTCTCAGAGGCTGTTGAAATTCACGGATACGTTATAGCTCCAGTTACCAGTTTGGCACAGCTTGCTTCTGCCTCGTCCTCTACCACTGACCTTCCTGCTAGTATCGAAATGCATTTATGAGAACACAGCCATAGCCACATTGATTTATGTTTTCTCCTCATGCAACAGGCTATCATTTATGGACCGCATTATGCCTGTCTTGGAGATGCCTTGGGGGAAGGGGGGGGGGCAGTTAATCGGTTCTTTCATTTCCTAGAACACCGACATGGCCTAGACAGTTATCAATCAGACAGTGGAATCAACATTTTGTGGCACATATACACTGACTGGAATAAGATCAAATAATTCGGCCCACTCGTTAGAATGCGACACCATCAACTACCAGCACTGGCGCTACATCAAATAAGTTCTGATATGAGAGCAAGAGGACGCCCGAGAAGAAAATGTTTTCCATTGCTAGGTCGGGGCAAAGTGGCTTAGACATATATATGCTGTCCGCCTCTTGATCAAGAAGACAGGGTACAAACCACACCTCAAGTGTTTACAGCCGGCTCTTCGGTTATGGGCGCAATTCGTTATCCCGTATCCCGTGTTCGACACACAGCTGCAAGTTTTTGGAAGCAGACTGACTTGCTTTGATTGTCATACAATGGTATGTGAGCCAGTCATTCAGACAGCAATGGCAAACTACTAAATGTAAACTTGCCAAGAGATCACAAACAGCCAACAAATGATGGGGTTGACTACAACATCTTGTAACGGATATGCAACGAACTTTTGCAGCAAAGATGATACATTCAACATTGCTTCCTTCCCTGCCTGCTCTCATTAACTTTCCGTTATTCGTGTATTTCTCGGCTGTCACGTTATCGCCAGTCTAGGAGGTTACTTTCATGAACTTTGTAACGATAATTTACATGCCCTAAAATACTAAGGGGCTTCACGTGAAAACCTTAAACGTGTGGTCGAAATTCCAATAACCACGCAATTGTCTTGAAACGTGTCAATATGGTTGATGAGGATGTCAAGAGGGTTAAGCATGTGACATCACGGTGCAGACGGGCGCTATGACGTCATAAATGATATATCATAATTATATATCACGTCATAAGTGGAATTTTTTTCTCCTACAGGAATACAAGCATTTTATCGGTACTAGCCGACTTGTGTTGAATGCAGCGGTGACTATATTGAAAAAATGATACTTGTATTCTGTACTCTTTCAGAATATACATACAAAAAAAAAATCATTTAAGGTTTTCATTTGAAACCCTCTTGTATTATCTTTTATTTTTTGTTTATTTGCACGCACTGATGACAAATGTAAATACTAATAATTGTGTCGTCCCGTTTGTTAAAAATATTGCTGATTACACGAAATAATTTACAAAAACTAATTTTCAGGAACACAGCTCTTCAAACAAAAGGAAGATTATATCTTCGTAAACAAAGATAATTAGCGAAAACAAATAATTACACTCAAAAGCCCGGATAATTGCTGAATAAAATAACAAACTCGATTTTATCTGTAAGCACGCATCTCTTCTACCAGCATTCAAACATAAAGAGAGAAAAAAGACAATACATAAAGAAAGAACACAGTGCATGTACTTGTTATAGAACAATCAATAAGAAACATAAACATGTCAGTTATAGAATAAATATAATGACAAAATTATGTGACGCGTGTGAAGATGGTAATGCGATTATTTTTTGTAAATGTCGGCAGTAAAAACTCAATTTGTTTTACCACTGATAATAAATAGACGGCAAGGTGGATAAAGTAAATTTATTTCACTCACTTAGTTATTATTATTTGTTGTTACAATACGCAGTAGATATTGTCGTTATAATTAGCGTAATTATTATAACCATTATCACATTCTGGTTTAGATACATTTTTACCCTCCGTATGACAGAACTAAAAACAAGACAGAACTAAAAACAAAGTTAAGAATGGAATATGTGAACTCATTATGAGCAGGAAATCGAATAATGTGACACCCTATTTAGCGAGATTTGTTCATTATGTCAGCACAAGAGATAGGAGAGAAATAGATGGAATATATCTGTGTTCATCTGTTAATAAGGCAGCTTGTTTTTTTTAAAGTTAGAATCATTAGCATTACTGCCTTTCTTGTGTACATACTTTGTTATGCCACTGTAAAATCAATCATGATATTAAGAAACAAGCGATCGAGAGAGAGAGAGAGAGAGAGAGAGAGAGAGAGAGAGAGAGAGAGAGAGAGAGAGAGAGGTAACTAGGTAGGTAGGTAGATACGTAGGTAGGTAGGCAGGCAAGCAGGCAGGCAGGCAGACAGACAGACAGACAGACAGAGAACAAACGAACACATTTTAATTTCAAAGGGTCAAAATGGGGCACACAGGCCCAATTCTTAGAGAGATGGAGAGAGAGAGAGAGAGAGAGAGAGAGAGAGAGAGAGAGAGAGAGAGAGAGAGAAATAAAGATAGAGAGATATATACATCCATGTCCTCTCTCTAGGCCTTCCCTTCATGTTCTCCCCACATGGCCTCCCTCCATGTCCTTTCTCCATTGCCTCCCTCCATGGTCTTCCTCCATGTCCTCCCAACATTATTCATCTCTGGCTGTATCTCTCTTATCCACGTGTTTTAGGTAGCTCGGTATTTTGTTTACCTTGCTGATTCCAAACAAAAGAAAGTCTAGTTATATTGTCCTCATGTTTTCTCAGTGTATGTCGTATTACTTGATTCACTGGGATTTGTTTAGTTCTCCCCATAAGCTCAACATTTGTGTTTTGTCATATCATGTTAGTCCCACTATTCATATTCCCACCAGTTTCATATGCACTATGTTTTAATTTTCAGTTAATGTAAACATGCGACCTTGGTTTCAAATAAAATCTAGTTATGTACTCCATATACATGTATAGGAGTTCCTGCCTTGCGCAATAGTTCGATCGTGAATTCTAAAAATAGATGTTTGTTAACGTTTTCTAAACGAATTGTACTAGGTATACAGTTGTGTAATGAATGCAATTGTCTAAGTAGATAGATATAAAAACAGAGAAGAATGCATTGTTAATTCTGGGTTTGAGGAAATCTGTTAAATGCTTCTGTATCTTCCATGTAATTGCGTTGACACTCGCGTCAACGCCCTCTGACTCGTGCTCGCTGTTTTGCGGGGTCGGTGCTCTGTCAACTTAACTCGTGACGCAACTCTGCCACATTAACACACACCCGCTACTATTTATAAACTCTAAGTTAGTTGCACGTCTCTTACAGATCGTTGCATTCAACTCCAGCATAAATTAGCTGTTCGTGATTTATTCGGCACCTTCATTCAGCAGTTTGCCATTGCCGTGTAATTAATTATTAAAGTTGTGATACTAACCACTGCCATGGTGTTAAATTCAGTTGTAGATGATGGATAATGTTGTCTGTTATAATTGATGGATAATGTCTTCTGCTGTAGATGATGGATAATGTTGTCTGCTGTAGATGATGGATAATGTTGTCTGCTGTAGATGATGGATAATGTCTTCTGCTGTAGATGATGGATAATGTTGTCTGCTGTAGATGATGGATAATGTCTTCTGCTGTAGATGATGGATAATGTCTTCTGCTGTAGATGATGGATAATGTCGTCTGCTGTAGATGATGGATAATGTCGTCTGCTGTAGATGATGGATAATGTTGTCTGCTGTAGATGATGGATAATGTTGTCTGCTGTAGATGATGGATAATGTTGTCTGCTGTAGATGATGGATAATGTTGTCTGCTGTAGATGATGGATAATGTTGTTTGCTGTAGATGATGGATAATGTCTTCTGCTGTAGATGATGGATAATGTTGTCTGCTGTAGATGATGGATAATGTTGTCTGCTGTAGATGATGGATAATGTTGTCTGCTGTAGATGATGGATAATGTCTTCTGCTGTAGATGATGGATAATGTGTCTGCTGTAGATGATGGATAATGTTGTCTGCTGTAGATGATGGATAATGTCGTCTGCTGTAGATGATGGATAATGTTGTCTGCTGTAGATGATGGATAATGTTGTCTGCTGTAGATGATGGATAATGTTGTCTGCTGTAGATGATGGATAATGTTGTCTGCTGTAGATGATGGATAATGTTGTCTGCTGTAGATGATGGATAATGTTGTCTGCTGTAGATGATGGATAATGTTGTCTGCTGTAGATGATGGATAATGTTGTCTGCTGTAGATGATGGATAATGTTGTCTGCTGTAGATGAGTGGATAATGTTGTCTGCTGTAGATGATGGATAATGTTGTCTGCTGTAGATGATGGATAATGTTGTCTGCTGTAGATGATGGATAATGTCTTCTGCTGTAGATGATGGATAATGTTGTCTGCTGTAGATGATGGATAATGTTGTCTGCTGTAGATGATGGATTATGTCGTCTGCTGTAGATGATGGATTATGTCGTCTGCTGTAGATGATGGATAATGTTGTCTGCTGTAGATGATGGATAATGTTGTCTGCTGTAGATGATGGATAATGTTGTCTGCTGTAGATGATGGATAATGTTGTCTGTTGTAGATGATGGATAATGTTGTCTGCTGTAGATGATGGATAATGTTGTCTGCTGTAGATGATGGATAATGTTGTCTGCTGTAGATGATGGATAATGTTGTCTGCTGTAGATGATGGATAATGTTGTCTGCTGTAGATGATGGATAATGTTGTCTGCTGTAGATGATGGATAATGTTGTCTGCTGTAGATGATGGATAATGTTGTCTGCTGTAGATGATGGATAATGTTGTCTGCTGTAGATGATGGATAATGTTTGTCTGCTGTAGATGATGGATAATGTTGTCTGCTGTAGATGATGGGATAATGTTGTCTGCTGTAGATGATGGATAATGTCTGTCTGCTGTAGATGATGGATAATGTTGTCTGCTGTAGATGATGGATAATGTTGTCTGCTGTAGATGATGGATAATGTTGTCTGCTGTAGATGATGGATAATGTTGTCTGCTGTAGATGATGGATAATGTTGTCTGCTGTAGATGATGGATAATGTTGTCTGCTGTAGATGATGGATAATGTTGTCTGCTGTAGATGATGAATAATGTTGTCTGCTGTAGATGATGGATAATGTTGTCTGCTGTAGATGATGGATAATGTTGTCTGCTGTAGATGATGGATAATGTTGTCTGCTGGTAGATGATGGATAATGTTGTCTGCTGTAGATGATGGATAATGTCGTCTGCTGTAGATGATGAATAATGTTGTCTGCTGTAGATGATGGATAATGTTGTCTGCTGTAGATGATGGATAATGTTGTCTGCTGTAGATGATGGATAATGTTGTCTGCTGTAGATGATGGATAATGTCTTCTGCTGTAGATGATGGATAATGTTGTCTGCTGTAGATGATGGATAATGTTGTCTGCTGTAGATGATGGATAATGTCGTCTGCTGTAGATGATGGATAATGTTGTCTGCTGTAGATGATGGATAATGTTGTCTGCTGTAGATGATGGATAATGTTGTCTGCTGTAGATGATGGATAATGTTGTCTGCTGTAGATGATGGATAATGTCTTCTGCTGTAGATGATGGATAATGTTGTCTGCTGTAGATGATGGATAATGTCTTCTGCTGTAGATGATGGATAATGTTGTCTGCTGTAGATGATGGATAATGTCTTCTGCTGTAGATGATGGATAATGTCTTCTGCTGTAGATGATGGATAATGTTGTCTGCTGTAGATGATGGATAATGTCTTCTGCTGTAGATGATGGATAATGTCTTCTGCTGTAGATGATGGATAATGTTGTCTGCTGTAGATGATGGATAATGTCTTCTGCTGTAGATGATGGATAATGTTGTCTGCTGTAGATGATGGATAATGTTGTCTGCTGTAAATGATGGATAATGTTGTCTGCTGTAGATGATGGATAATGTTGTCTGCTGTAGATGATGGATAATGTTGTCTGCTGTAGATGATGGATAATGTTGTCTGCTGTAGATGATGGATAATGTTGTCTGCTGTAGATGATGGATAATGTTGTCTGCTGTAGATGATGGATAATGTTGTCTGCTGTAGATGATGGATAATGTTGTCTGCTGTAGATGATGGATAATGTTGTCTGCTGTAGATGATGGATAATGTTGTCTGCTGTAGATGATGGATAATGTTGTCTGCTGTAGATGATGGATAATGTTGTCTGCTGTAGATGATGGATAATGTTGTCTGCTGTAGATGATGGATAATGTTGTCTGCTGTAGATGATGGATAATGTTGTCTGCTGTAGATGATGGATAATGTTGTCTGCTGTAGATGATGGATAATGTTGTCTGCTGTAGATGATGGATAATGTTGTCTGCTGTAGATGATGGATAATGTTGTCTGCTGTAGATGATGGATAATGTTGTCTGCTGTAGATGATGGATAATGTCTTCTGCTGTAGATGATGGATAATGTTGTCTGCTGTAGATGATGGATAATGTTGTCTGCTGTAGATGATGGATAATGTTGTCTGCTGTAGATGATGGATAATGTTGTCTGCTGTAGATGATGGATAATGTTGTCTGCTGTAGATGATGGATAATGTTGTCTGCTGTAGATGATGGATAATGTTGTCTGCTGTAGATGATGGATAATGTTGTCTGCTGTAGATGATGGATAATGTTGTCTGCTGTAGATGATGGATAATGTCTGTCTGCTGTAGATGATGGATAATGTTGTCTGCTGTAGATGATGGATAATGTCTTCTGCTGTAGATGATGGATAATGTCTTCTGCTGTAGGATGATGGATAATGTTGTCTGCTGTAGATGATGGATAATGTCTTCTGCTGTAGATGAATGGATAATGTCTTCTGCTGTAGATGATGGATAATGTGTCTGCTGTAGATGATGGATAATGTCTTCTGCTGTAGATGATGGATAATGTTAGTCTGCTGTAGATGATGGATAATTTTGTCCGCTGTAAATGATGGATAATGTTGTCTGCTGTAGATGAATGGATAATGTTTGTCTGCTGTAGATGATGGATAATGTTGTCTGCTGTAGATGATGGATTAATGTTGTCTGCTGTAGATGATGGATAATGTTGTCTGCTGTAGATGATGGATAATGTTTGTCTGCTGTAGATGATGGATAATGTTGGTCTGCTGTATATGATGGATAATGTTGTCTGCTGTAGATGATGGATAATGTTGTCTGCCTGTAGATGATGGATAATGTTGTCTGCTGTAAATGATGGATAATGTTGTCTGCTGTAGATGACGGATAATGTTGTCTGCTGTAGATGATGGATAATGTTGTCTGCTGTAAATGATGGATAATGTTGTCTGCTGTAGATGATGGATAATGTTGTCTGCTGTAGATGATGGATAATGTTGTCTGCTGTAGATGATGGATAATGTTGTCTGCTGTAGATGATGGATAATGTTGTCTGCTGTAGATGATGGATAATGTTGTCTGTTATAATTGATGGATAATGTTGTCTGCTGTAAATGATGGATAGTTTTATCTAAGTGTATCAGTGTGACAGTTGTTGAACTGAGACTATTCAATTCCCTTAATTCATTCACTAACCTCATCTCGCAAATGCGCTCAATGGAGTATACACCAAGCATAGCGCCAGCAGTTGCACAACTTTATTTTACGATGGTGCACACAAAACAGCACTTCTGAGCCAGCTGAGAGATTCGCACTTTATGGTCTGACACTCTTACACTGTCCACTGCAGACTATACGTTTGGTGCCCATCACTCATCACTTCAGCATATGTGTTAAAAAGAGAATGTGTCTCATAGCTAATGTGTATAGATTTGAACGCCAGCCTAAATGCCTGTCTTTTCTTTTTGGTGTTCGAAACAACTGCAGGCGATTTGGCAACAGATCGCATAGTGTTGCTTTTATACAATTCAGTATGCATCTCGGTCGTTCAGAAAGTTAAGGCAAACTGCCAATGGCAAACGACTGAACGTAAACTTGCCAAGAAATCACCAACAGCCAAAACATGCTGAGGTCGGTTGTGGCGTCCTGTAAAGGATATGCAACTAATTCTTTCGGCTTTCATTCTAGCTGTCTGTCTAATTGTCACTCCGTCTGTCTGTCTGCCCCTTTGTTTATCTTTATGTCTATACGTCTTTCTGTCGATGTTTCTGTATACTTGTAATTCTGTCTGATTGTCTGACTATCTGCTTGTCTACTTGCCATTCTGTTGGTCTGCCTGACTTTCTGTCTAATACCGTTATCCTAGTACCTTCTATGTCCATACACTCTTAGCATAACCTGCGCCAATTAAATTAGTACACAAATCACCCCGAAATTTACCAAACTCTATTTAGAGTAGTTTGAGTAGTTGGGACTCTACAAATAAGATTAAGTAAGATATATGTTTCGTATTTCATCCGAGTATGTGTACTAGTCACGTCAGACAATCTTCAAGCGGACATATAGTGACATTACAGCTATAAATAGATTAACAAATGACTTTCAAATTATATTTACTAATAATAACCTGAAATTTAATTCCAAACAGTAGCTATTAAAAAGTCAGTGTTTGAGGGCGTTCACAAAGCGGTATGAATTAATATCTGGTTACAGACAAGAAGAATCCCTCTCCTAAATTAGTGGCAAGTAGATGGATTGCATATCCTCTACTTCTTATGTTGCCTTGGGTTGTTTGTGGGTTGGTTTGTTTGCTCTCACAAAAGAAGCCCAGCAGGACAGATCAAAATAACAAAACATCATCTGGTTGAGAAACAAGGCTTATTCTACCTGATCACATTTCCCAAGGAGCTGACCCTGTAATCTAAGGCCGGACAAGTAAGTGGCACCTTGCCGTCTTTGCAGACGAAAGTATGTGGATTGGAACTAGAGCTAGAATTCCATCGCGAAATGCCTGGGCATATATTCAGAGAACATGGTTTGCCCATGCAGAATGATCCCTCTCGGTCTTGCCTTGTTTTCTCCAGAGGAAAGGATGACCAGTACGTCTGGAACAAGGTGGGCTGCAGATGCTGCCGGCTCAGCATCAAACCTCCAAGAAGGAGGAGGTAGGTAGCGGCCAGGCCCTCACATCCGGAGGATTTGACTTAGAGGCGTTCAGCCATATCCCTCAGCTGAATGCCTTAAACCAAGTGTCTGGACCTTATGAGCGTGTACTTCTGTCAATGACCAAGTGTCTGGACCTATATAAGCATGTCCTACTGTCAAACTCCCCGCCAACCGCCGTTACAAATTTGTCTGGGCTAAATACGTCTTTAACAGAAACTAACAGAGGTGAGTTCTAGTCCATTCCTGATATACTCAAAATTGTTGTCACACACAGTCAGTTTGCGCTGTCTCCGCTGTCATTCAGTACGTCAGCGATCCGAGCATTCAGCTCTTTTTCAAACAGAAAAATGGACGTTTCAAACGCAGTGGACTTTAGGTCTTGCTAATGATGCTGGTTGATTAATATTGATTATCCATGAAGAATAAAATAACTGCTGTCTTCATTGAAAATTATGTTGTTATCGTTTTGCATTCTTTTCTGGGCGATTTGAACGCAAATCCACATTTCTAGATATCCAAGAGCCAAGTCTCTTCTCCGTCTATGTAAGATGTCGCCATGTATCGTTTTGCTAAACTCACGTAGAATTCATGTAAACGTGTATAAACCCTGGCGCACAACATACTGTGTGAGGAATGCTTGGAGGAGGGCACTTCATGCTCTCCTTTTAAGCCTAAGTACCAGACCCCCTCGTGTCAATAAATGGGTTCTTATTAACTCACTACATTCCTTTCCAAAATAGGGGGCTGAGTGGTCTTGAGGTATGGTGTCCGCCTCGAGTGCTGGAGGTCCCGGGTTCAAGCCCCGGTGAGGGCCGGGATTTATTTCACGTGAACTTCTAGTAACAAAATTTCCTCTGGTCTCTGGGTAGTGAGATCGGACGCCATTGTTGCGCACGTAAAAAAAATCCCTTGGCAGTTGAAAATTGAAAAAGAGTAGTCTAACGGCGCTGCCCGGGAAAAATTTCAAGTTACAAATCTAATCAAAGTAATTCAGGATCCTCGCTGGTGCTACGGAGTTCGTGCATTGGGCTGAAATTTTCCGGACTCAGGCTTGAGTTAGGAGTAGAACGGAGCACTTATGAGTTACACCCATGTGCCGTGATGTTGATCCGTCGACTAAATTAAACTAAACTAAACCATTCCTTTCAAATAATTAACACTCATGCTTATTTGACTCGAAGGGAACAGACCAAGTGGAAGACCGAGAGGAAAATATCTGGATGGCTTGGCCACATGGCATGAACGAGACAGGAACACTGAGCTGATCCACGACGCTGGTGATCGAGTGAAATGGCGAGTCATGACCGCCCACGCTTTCCGGCATGGCACATGATTGATTGATTATTTAACTCATCAACTATAACATTGGCTGTGATAATGAGGGAATCTGTATACTCTTTTCTATTCTACTAAATACACTTGAAAATATATCGATAGTGTACTTGAAACATGAATGGTAGAAAAGCCAGAAAAAGATTGATTAGAATACGTAAAGATAATTTCCATGCTCTCTCTCTCTCTCTTTCTCTCTCTCTCTCTCTCTCTCTCTCTCTCTCTCTCTCTCTCTCTCTCTCTCTCTCTCTCTCTCTCTCTCTCTCTCTCTCTTTCTCCCCCCCCCCCTCTCTGAAAATCCCGTGATATTTTCCACGTAATTGTGAACTATTAAGTCATGTGCTTACACCAAAGTCCCAAGGCAGTTTCTACCCTCGACTGACTGCAGCGGTCAATATCAGTCTGAGTGTCTGTGTGTTTACAATTATTGCTTTCACGTGGCGCTCGCCATTATGTTTATTTTGCTCTCGCTCGCTTTGAACTCAAGCGTAGTCCATACATACCACGTCTAGTACCACTTGACTGAATATGTGTATTAGCTTCCTGTATTACAAGAGTTCCTCGCCATCAGATGAACCCACTTCGGCTTCAGAGGTACTTTTAATTTACGTCCCCATGTCAACGATGAGAAATCGAAATTTTAGTCCAAACTGACCTGTGTATGGACTGAACCCTCTACCTCAGCATCAGCACGCCGGATGTTTAAGAACGAGAGCTCTTATCCGTTCTGCTAAGCTGAGAACTTCTCACGCCATGTTTGAACAACAATAATCATAAAACTTAAAGCATGCATGTTTCCTTTGACATCATACGGACGGGACACTTGGATGTTTAGCAAAACAGCTGAAGAGGGCGTGTGGGCCTTCAACGGATTCTGTTCGAACTAAAAGTAGGTTTTGGACCAAACAAAAATGGAAATCGCAAACTGGGAAGTAGGGGTGTGTCATAGTTATGACTTAAAAGTTGTTAATATGGTATCAGGCAATTTGTATTATATAGCAAATTAGAGGAGGCTGCATAGGAAAACTAGTGTATATAATCCCATGTCACTTAACCAGTTAAATGTAAGTGTTAGAGAAGCGTACCAGAATGCATTTGACGCTAAAGAGAACAAACAGACAGGACCAATAAGAGCTCAGTATTGAAGTAAATTAGTTAGTAAGACAAACACACACACACACACACACACACACACATTAGCATCATCATCAAGGAACTCTCCGTGGCAGAGAGGTTGTGACTTTCGGTCCGTGTTCAGGAGGTTCCTGTTAAGACTCCGTCATTGGGTTCGTGGAAGCTATTATTTTTTTCGAGACCCTTGAGGGTCCCAAAGAGAGCATAAGATTTAGTGCTCTTTGAATAACGAACACACAAACAATATATCGCACGATTTATTGCTTGGAATATTTCGCCGCATCTAGTCAGGTATATACTGCAGAAATCACACAACAAAAAGTAAATTAACTAGATAAATCCTTCAAGCTGAAATATACACATGTTCGCACAGTAATGTCAATTATCTACCACGGTAATTTTAAACTGACTATCACGTCTTTCTGTAAATTAACTAGATAAATCCTTCAAGCTGAAATATACACATGTTCGCACAGTAATGTCAATTATCTACCACGGTAATTTTAAACTGACTATCATGTCTTTCTGTAAATTAACTAGATAAATCCTTCAAGCTGAAATATACACATGTTCGCACAGTAACGTCAATTATCTACCACGGTAATTTTAAACTGACTATCATGTCTTTCTGTAAATTAACTAGATAAATCCTTCAAGCTGAAATATACACATGTTCGCACAGTAACGTCAATTATCTACCACGGTAATTTTAAACTGACTATCATGTCTTTCTGTAAATTAACTAGATAAATCCTTCAAGCTGAAATATACACATGTTCGCACAGTAACGTCAATTATCTACCATGGTAATTTTAAACTGACTATCATGTCTTTCTGTTTGCACAAAAATTGCCTGTGTAGATTAATCATGATTACTTCTGCGAACATTAACAATCGACTATTTTGTGTGTTAAACGTATTGTCACTATCAATCACTCGATCGATTTCCAAAACGTACAGTGCTGTCGATGACGCTGGAGGTGTGTGGTGTGTCGGCCTGGCCAGGCTCCCATCACGTTTTTGTTGTATCTTCTCAATCCAATTGGGTTCGACCACCCTGTTGTTTAACTGCTTCTCTGTTCTGAAAATTTCTAACCATGCCAGGAAATAAATCGTACAGTCTATTGTTTGTATCCTTGTTCGTGCTCTGTCTGTGACTCTCTCAGCAGTCGATTAGCTGCTCTATGGAGAGAGACCGAGCTAGATGGGGGATACCTGGTGTAACGAAATCAACACTCGCCTATAACCTAATTTTTAATCGTCATTTATTTATAGTTATCAGTGTCATGGCTCATATAATGGAAAGATGATGGTAGTAGTGTCTGAGTCAAGGAGGCACACGATGATGATTATAAAGATGATGAAGAGACAGGCCAAGCGTGACATATCACGGAGTGAGCCGTACAAAAAGTCACGAAGTATTTGCGAGCTAGGTCATAACAACGCATGAGTGCTCATAAGGCAGAATCACGCACTGTGAGAGCGGCCCCTAAATGGGTCAAGCGGTTTATAAAGAGGACTGATCCACCAAAACATTGGGAGGACAGTATGCAACATCAGCACAAGTAGGCGTGTATTGAAGAACTAAATGAATGCTAGTCATCTGTTTGCCACCATATGTTTATAAGTCATCTGTTTGCCACGATACGTTTAGAAGTCACCTGTTTGCCATCATGCGTTTAGAAGTCATCTGTTTGCTACCATGCGTTTAGAAGTCATCTGTTTGCCACCATGCGTTTAGAAGTCATCTGTTTGCCACCATGCGTTTAGAAGTCATCTGTTTGCCACCATGCGTTTAGAAGTCACCTGTTTGCCACCATGCGTTTAGAAGTCATCTGTTTGCCACCATGCGTTTAGAAGTCATCTGTTTGCCACCATGCGTTTAGAAGTCGTCTGTTTGCCACCATACATTTAGAAGTCGTCTGTTTGCCACGATACATTTAGAAATCATCTGTTTGATGAAATATGTTTAGAAATCTTCTGTTTACAGCGATATGTTTAGAAGTCGTTAGGAGGGAGGAGGAGGAGGAGGAAGAGGAGAAGAAGAAGAAGAAGAAGAAGAAGAAGAAGAAGAAGAAGAAGAAGAAGAAGAAGAAGAAGAAGAAGAAGAAGAAGAAGAAGAAGAAGAAGAAGAAGAAGAAGAAGAAGAAGAAGAAGAAGAGGGAGGAGAGAGGGGGAGGAGGAGGAAGAGGGGAGGGGAGGAGGAGCAGGAGCAGGAGGAGGAGGAGGAGCAGCAGCAGCAGCAGCAGAAGCAGAAGCAGAAGAAGAAGCTAGTTATCTGTTTATGTCAAAAACTTCAGCTTTTGCATTTATCAGGAACATATTAGTTCCACCTGGGCCAGATTTAGCAGCGCCTTATGTGGAACAACACAAAAGCGGATGAACGTTCACATGTCAATCATGGCATTGGGTCGATAGTCTAAGCCCAAGAGCCTGAGGACCGCTAACATCATGTGGCAAACAAAACACTGCAAGGAGGATTTCCTCAGCGTTTCTCATAATTAAGGAATTCAATGTGCCGTGAACATGGGAAGGAAACACATATGCAGATTAAAGAACCATCTGTGAAAAATGCAGATATTACAAAGTACATCTTTATGTGTGATTAATCAGTCAGTCAATCAGGTGTCATTTCCACAATGAAGATTGGCGGCAATGGATCTCCAACACTGTCTGTCTCTCGCCGAGCAGTCAGACTTGTGCAGGGTTATAATCACATTGAGCCGGGAGTGCAGGGAGTGGTCAGCAGGGGCCACGGAAGTGGAAATTCGGCAACTAATTCAGGACAATGCTCGCCCGGGTGATGTGATTATCTACACGGACGGGTCGGTGTTGAAAGGTAGAAGTGCCTGGGGGTTCTTGGCAAAAGCTAATGGTCGGCGTTTGGTGCAGGAGAGCCTAGCGTATGATGACACTACATCTAGCTTAAGAATGGAGGTGGAGGCGGTCAGTGCAGCTTTCCGCTGGATAGAGAACACGATACATACACACATTGTGATTGTTACTGACTCAGAAAGCATGCTGAGGAGGGTGAGAACAGGCATGCTTCGTGCAGAGTGGCTTGCTTCGCTTCGGAGGTTACGGGTAGCAAGCATCACCTGGATCTTTTCTCCTGGGCATGCTGGTGTGCTGGGGAATGAACACTATAAAATGACACAAAGTAGTGCAGCTTTACATAACAGAGTTACGATACATACAGAACAGAAGGGGGCGGGGTAGGAGGCGTGTAAAATTGACCACAACCCCATTGTGTTGTTGGTCTGGGTGGACTGGTGTGCATGAACACGCGTACATACATAGACACACTTCAAAAGATCTCCTACCCCGCCCCCTTCTTTCTATGTGCTCACTGAACCGTAACATCCAGCACCGTTATACAAATACACCCGAGATTTCCGTAGTCATTTACAGGTCCGTACGTGAGGTGAGTATACAGTTTTTTTTCTCTATAAACAGTTTTTCTATTAAACATTTTCTTCGACTAACATACTGTTCAATTAACATTTTGTCAATTCTCATTTTCTCTCCATTGCTTCCATTTTTCCATGCATTTGTTCCTCTCGTCCTGTCATCACCTTCTAATGTAGTCACATGAGTTCTCCTTGACTGTATGTTGTGTTTGTGAATGTGTTTGTTTGCTGATGAAGGCTAACCGCCGCAACGTTCTGTATGTGTCGTAACTCTGTTATGTAAAGCTGCACTACTTTGTGTCATTTTATATTGTTTAAACTTTCACAGCTTTACCGCAGTTCCACCAAATTTTATGGGGAATGAACAGGCGGACAGATTGGCTGGCTCGGCAAAACTTGGTTGAGTATTGATGTATGACAAAACAGATGTGGTTGCGGCCTTGTGGGAGCATGTGTACACCTCGGAGGAGCAAATGGATTACCATAGTCTGGTAAGAATGAGACAGCGAGGTGTGACGAGGGGATCTGGCCGACACTCGACGCTCAGAGGAAAGGCGAGACGGACATATAATCAGATTGCTACTGGAACTATTGGTGTTGGAACTCTTCGCTGGCTGCTGAGGATGGGGACGGAGCGCTTATGGGAATGTCCCGAATGCTGTGCTGTCAGTTCCTAAATCAATCAATCAATCAATCGCCCTGACTACTTTCTGTCAGATTGCTGTTCTTCCATCTCTTGATGTTATCTTCCCATATGTATTGTCGTATACCCCCCCCCCCCCCCGCCCCCCTCGCTTGCCTTCATCCTTACTCTCCAGTATGGGTTTTATAAGAGTGTTGTATCTTTCAACGTGCCAGAAATATTTAACGTAAGTCTTTTTATTTCTTTCATCACCTCTTTTTTCAATCCCAGTTTTTCTAGAACCTCTGTATTCGACTGTTTTTGTTGCCATGAAATACAACATATGCTTCTGTACATATATGATTCCTAGACAACAGTAATACAGTTCACTACGTACAACATCAGAAACTGTGGTCATTCATAAGAGATATGGCATTGCCAGCACATTTGATCCACTTAATAGAATCATTATATCATTGCCGACAAGGAGCTGTCTGAGTAACCAGTGAAACATTAAACCAGTTTTATGTGAGAAGCGAAATAAGACAGGCCTATATTATTTTACCTGAACATTGCAGAAAATGTCATGAGATATGTCAAAACTGATGAGATCGGAGACAATTTTGATCCATTCATAATTCAAGTAAATCCATTTCCAGAAATCAAATATGTAAATGACACGGTACTACTTTCAAATAATCCAAAGTGATATCAGAAGAGTTAATCCTGTCTGTCAACAATGACAATTAAAATCGCATTTGCTTTCTCCAAACGTGAATAAAAAAGCAAAATCAATGTCAACCACATGTCACAATCGACAATGATGAAATTGAAAATGTCACACACTGTGAAAACTTTAGCTGCAAAAATCAATAATAATTGTGACCGCTCAAAAAGAAGTAAAGCGATATAAATGCAGAAGTTAAACATTAAACGTGTCATAGTCAGATATTACTGAGCTACCCTATGAAAGGAGACGGTACTGCCTTCTTTCTGTTGGCGCCGAATGTTGGGCGGCGCTCACCAAATCGGACACCCCATATTGTTCCAACGGCTTTGGTTGGAGGAGTGCAAATAAGTCTTACCCTAGTGAGAGGAAATGCAACCTAAAGACTAAATATCATCGCAGAGCAAACCAGACCTTAAGCCTTGGTAGGCAACTGGTCTAAGAGGAAAACTGCGACAGGCGGACAGTTAAAGTATTGCTTTGCTGATCCGGCAGCTCCTGCAGCTTGTCTTGTCCCAGACGTATTAATGTTACCTTTCTTCTGGGGTAAACTAGGCAGGCCGAGAGAGATCATGCTGCAAGGGCAACATATGGTCTCTAAATTCAGCCCAGGTTTTGTGTTATGGAGAGGTATAATTCCATTTTAGAAACTATCATCTGTCAAGATGGTATGGTGCCAGTAATAAACATTGAAGAAATACGAGTAACAATTCGGAGAGCATGCATCCTTCCCGTAGCAACACACATATAATCATTTCGCAGACACTAAAGAAGAACATTGGAGCTTTTGAATTTAAATGGAGCAGAACATTTCTTTTGAGTCTTCTGGGCTTAAATCTTAAAGAAGATTTCTTGGAATGCCATGGACTAAGAAGAAAACAATATTACCGACAGTTTACAAGATCTGAGCATGTTAGAGAACTTGCACATAAACCTCTCAATCTCATCTCATACAATCTTAAGCTTTCCTTCATACAGACTTCTCGCGTTCGACATTCCTAGCCTGACTCTCCTTCTTATTCTGACACATGGGATTTCCTTGGTAACATCGTCGGGATTAACTCCGTCATCACGATTACTAGTACTGGCCCCTGTCTCACACTCTTCCCCAGTGTTATCTGATCTGCCTGGCATGGGGTCTCATCACCAGATCTCTTTCTGATTAGGTTGTCAGTCATGGTTGTTAAGGTTTCTTGGCAAGTTTTGCAGAAGGTAGTTTGCCGTTGCTTTCCTTCTGGGCTGTGACTGCTTATTTTCAAATTGAAATAAGCTGAATGGTTTGAAAAGAACTGTATGGTAAGTGGTGGGTAGTGGATGAGGTAGCAGAGGTATGATTTATTTGAAATTCTTCTAACATGCTGCTCTTACAATGAGACGAGAGGAACATTGTGACAACTGGAAAGATCAGTGCTAGAAGAGGTAGTGGTATATCAAGAGAAGTTATGCTGGACTGGCAGAGACTGTGACATGGAGGAGTATCAACAACGTTCATCCAGAATACCAAGGACCAAGACCTCTGGCGAGACATGGACGCCTACATCAACAAATCGTGCAACCTCTTGTTGGTGACTTATGTGCTTCAATGTCACTGTAGTAAATACCATTCAAGAGTTAATTTCACATTCGGGGTTCAAATTCTGTCCATACCTCTTCCGTATATACATCTGCTACTAACTGCAGCAGGACCTGGTACGTGTATAGCCTGCAATCGTAAATTATTCCCTAGTTTCTTGTTTCCTTAGATACAGGGTGTATTTTTAATGATTGTGCAGTGTTTGAAAATATTACCTGTCCAAGTTTTGTATTTACCTATTATGTGTGTGAGTGGATTGGGGATGTATGGGTGGTTAGGGAGATGTGTGTGTGTAGGGGGGGGGGGGGTAGGGACATGTCAGTTGGTGGGGATGTGTGTGTATGGTTTGAGGATGTGTGAGTGGATGTGCGATGTGTGGGTTGGTGGGGGATTGTGTGTGTGGGTGGGAAATATGTTGTCGATGGAGATGTGGCTGGGGGATGGGTGGTTTGAGGTGTGAGTGGGGAGAGGATGTGTGGGGTAGGATGTGGATGGGCGTGGGATGTGTGGGTTGGTGGGGGAATGTTTGTGGGTGGCGAGTGTGTTTTGGTTGGGGGATCAGGTGAGGGCAGTGTGTGTGGGTGGGGGATGTGCGGGAGGGGGATGGGTCGGTTGGTGGGGTATGTATGTGTCCCTTGGTGTGCGTGTGTGTCGGTAGGTGGGGGTGTGTATGTGTCCCTTGGTGCACGCAAGTGTGGGTAGGTGGGGGTGTTGTGTGGGTTGGGTGATGTATGGATAGGTGGGAGATGGGCTTCATAACATTGTAATTAGCCTTGTTTATGTTTACAACATTCATTTCACAATGTTTATTTTTCTTCCTATGTAAATGTATAATGCTCTTGATGAACGAAAGACGAGTGATTGGAAGGGCCGAATGTAAGACGGGCCTGCGCGCCCAATTTGTGACCCTAATAAAGTTGATTTGATTTGATTTGATTTGATTTGCATGAATATTACAGAAGGTGAATACAAAACATGGACAGGCAATATTTTCAAACACTGCACAGTCGTTAAAAATATACCCTATCGTAGTCATTAGTCGCTGTTTCAACTTCACGGCAAAGGGTTATCCCCATAATGCTCCGTTCTTGTGCCAGTGAATATCACACACAATAGTACAATGCATAAGGCCGCAACCCTAATTTTCGTTCATTAACCCCCTAGCCCGTGTTGTCTATTAAATAAACTTTAAAAACTTGGCGACAACATGCAAGATTGACGGGAAAAGTAAAGAGGATAGCAGAATGATAAACATCTGGATGGTATAACAACATGGAATAATCGAGACAAGAAGACAGAGCTGATCCAAGACTTTGATGATCTTGTGAGAAGGCAAACCATGACTGCCGAGGCTTATCGACATGATACATGATGATAATGAGTTGCGAATACTCTTGTAGATTGTTGCATGGCGTGTCTACACAGTTACACTTGAGTAAAATAGAACATCGCTTCTGCACCCCCTGTAGATGGCCAACCCATGGATCGTGCCGATGTTATTAACGTCCTTAAAGGCACGTCGAGAACAGAGGACTTTGACGTCAGTGAATCCACATTGCTGTCCAGGATGAAAGACTTGGAGTAAGAATTGGCACCGCCAGACACGAGAGGTACATCGGGAAAACGAGGTGCCTCGTTAACCAACACAGAGCTGGCACTATTAGCCACCGGACGCTGATGCTTATGCTGGGTGGGGGGGGGGGAGGATGTGAGCACCTATGGACCTGTCCGAAGTGCAATGAAGATACCCCAACTGATAACTGATAACTGATAACTGAAAATAGAACATCGTAAAAGTCCCTGCATAGTGCACCTGCTGGCACAACATTACGGTATACACATTTAAGACGCAAGAGACATCTCCACGGGAAATTGGAACCAAGCACGAGTATTCAAAAACCGTTTCAAACACATGAACCAGATCCCAAATACTTCAATTACAAATCACACGAAATGAATAGGGAATAAAATATTTTCCTGGCTTAAAGGCAGGGACACACAGTATTTTGAAGATACTAAAAGAAGCTGTTAAAGATATCTGGCACACAGTGGCGTCTGGTGTTTTATTGGGATGATTCTGTGACCACAAATGGCGCGCATAGGGACGGATCAGATGTATGGGCTGTCTAAAACCGGAGTCAATGCTGCAGACAGTCGGTGTGCACTTATTGTTAGATACTCCGGCAAATTAGCAAATCGCTCTCTCTCTCTCTCTCTCTCTCACACACACACACCACACGCACACACACTCAGAGAGAAACACACACACACAGAGAGAGAGAGAGAGAGAGAGAGAGAGAGAGAGAGAGAGAGAGAGAGAGAGAGAGAACGAAAGAACTATTTTTAAAGGGTCAGAAGTTGGGCACTCAGGCCCGTCTTACATTCGACCCTTCCAGTCGTCATCTTTCGTTCATCTATTGTGCATGTTACATTCGCATAGGGAACAAAACAACATTGTCAAATGAATGTTGTAAACATGAACAATGCATATTACCATGTTATGAGACAGACAAGCAGGCAGAAACAGGTACATACACACATTCATAAACACATGCATACAATCTTGCAGACATACTTACATTATTTACACAAACTCACATAGTTATTCAAACACTCGATAACACACAAATACACACTCCCTCGCATACACAAATGGAGAGAGAGAGAGAGAGAGATAGAGAGAGAGAGAGAGAGAGAGAGAGAGAAGAGGGGGGAGAGGAGAGAGAGAGAGAGGAGAGGAGAGAGAGAGCGTAATGTAAGTAAATATTGTGTTAAATATATATATAATATTCGTAATGACTGTGCAGTGTTTGAAAATATAAAATATTTCCGGTCCAAATTTTGTATTAACCCTCTGTAAAGTTCAAGCAACATAATAGGTAAATACAAAACTTGGACAGGTAATATTTTCAAACACTGCACACTCATTAAAATACACCTTTTTTGAGACCCTTTCATCACGTGCCTGAAGGTGCATTGGGCACATGGTGCTTGACTCATATGTTTGTAGATTATTCGGCACTCGATGAGTGATGTTGTCAGTACCGCAGTGATCGCTTTTACTTTCCAAGACATATTTGGTACTCATTTTAGACTGGGGCTACACGAGAGCTCAAGTGAGTGTTAAAAATGCGAATCCGCACCGGTGCGAATGGAACCCATAATTACCGGGGCGTTACTGTATTGTTTTGCATATCCTTTTTACACTACATCGCTATCGACACCAACATTTTAGTGCTGTTGTTGATGTTTACATTCAGTAATTTGCCAATGCTTTCTGAACGACCGGCTCCCATACCAGTTTGTTAAAACGCAGCGCGACGCGGTCTGCTTCCAAATCTCGCGAAACTGTGTTTCTAAGCGGGTAAGCGGGATTACGAACGGCGTCCATAAGTCGTTCGTAATCGGAGACCGGCACCGGAGCAGAAGGCGAGTATATATAAATATATTCAACTCTTGGGCCGGCTGCGAACCCCTTGATCATTCCATTCCATGGAGATCAGTTTGACCGAATGGAGATTTTTTTGTCTTATCCTATCTTCAGGACATCGCTGTCAACATCAGCATTCTACTGCTGTTGTTGATGTATTGGCATGGTTACGTTTAGGAGTGTACCATTGCCTTCTGAACGACTGGCTTCCCCTCCAACACGTTAAAACCCAGCGCAACGCTGTCTGTCTGCTGCCAAATCGATCGCAGCTGTGTTTCGAAAGCGGGTAAACGGGCTCACGAATCGCGTCCAGCAAGGCCTTAGCCACAGAGACCGGAGAATGGATAATGGCGCGCGCAATTAAACTTCTGACGTGCTGATGCCGAGATAGCGAGTTCAACCGTTCACCTGTCAGTTGGACTAAATGTTTACTTCTCGTCCTTGTCTTGGGGACGTAAATTACAAGTACCTTAGAAGTCTGAGTGGGTTCGCATGATAACGAAGGGCACTGGCAATTGGATAAGCTAATGCATGCGTAAAAATCACTCCTGAAGAATAGAAGTAATAGCACAAGGGTGGACTCGATTGAGCTCAAAGAAAGCGAACGCAAAATAAAAATCAATTCCATGGTTTAAATATTGAGCACAACCCACTGCTGGCAACGCTGATCATATTCTGGTATGAACCTAAGGCCTATCCACGTAGGTTCATACCAGAATATGATCAGCGCTGCCAGCAGTGGGTTGTGGTCAATATTTAAATTTCAAATCCCGAAACAACCAAATAATCAATTCCATGGTTGTCTCTGCCAGTCTTTGGTGTACCATCCTCTTTAGTCTAGCTAGATTGACGTATCTGTGCGTGCTTGGCTTATACGTCCTGCCCTAAGTCTGTAAGTTTATCATTTCCTCCGTATTTTCCCCTTTTCCCCTGTGTGTGTCTTAATATATTAGAGAGTTTGACTAAGCCCTGATGGTCTTCGCTTTTTCATTACTTTAACAAGTTGTCTTTGTTCTGTTATATTTTCTAGACTTTGTTCGTGTGTCATGTTTTTAATCCAGCTGGTTCTTTTGGTGTTTATTCCATTATATTTTCCAGAATGTGTTTGTGTGTTAAATTTTTGAACCTGCTGATTCTGGTGATGTTTGAGTACCACCCATATCTCGAATGAGAGCCGCGGTAACCTAGTGGTTAGATGCTCACCTGCCGGCCGGGGAGGTTAATGGTTCGTTCCCATTGGTGGGTATTCGAATGTTTAAAACAGAGTTGAACACCCACTCTGACCAGGTCTACATGCGTGGCAGGAATTGTCTTGGGAGATAAGGGCGATCATTGAGATATTAACCACATCTCTTACAGAGTGCCGACCGGTCAAGGAAAATATGGGTCTAGCACCGAACGCCTATCGCGCGTAAGACATGTAAAAATGATCTTTACTTAATTTACTTACATCTCAAATGCCTTTACCTATTTCATCGTTTATTTATGTCCCCATTTTAAAAACCGTGTAATGGGAATGGCCAGATGTACAGCTAGATGATCCTTCTTCGGAAATTCAGTTGTCTGTGTTTTTCATCTGGCCGACGCTCAAAATTATGAGGAAAGACCAGACGGACATATAATCAGCCGGCTACTGGTACCATTAGCGTTGGGACTCTTCGATGGCTGTTGCAGATGAGGACGGAGCACGTCCTCACAATATCCGAGTGCTGTGAAGTCGGTTCGTGATTCAACACACACAGACACACATACGCACACAATCACACAGGTGCATCGTTTTTGTACCTCCATTTTCTAATAGCAATCAATTTTTTTTTTCCCTTACAGAGAGACGGGAGTATCAACCAATAGGTTAACATTGAAGGACACGGAGACATCAAGGCAGACTTGGTTGACAAGAGAGGCCGTTTAATTTGCTCCAAGTCCCAGAATGTCGGGTGTGATCGGTCCAAACGGCCACCCCAGGCCTTCCAAACTGACAGGCGATTCTGACGACGAGAAGATGGATTTAAATCTAAAAATAGACAGCTTACACACACGCGCACAGACTCCGGCCTTCATTTACGTGCTCACTCTCTTCTCTGCACTAGGAGGGTTTCTATTCGGCTATGATACCGGGGTCATTTCCGGTGCAATGATTCTTCTGAGGAATGCATTCAGGTAAGCAATTGAAAATCAGGCCTTTGCTATAGCTGAAATAGTTTCAAAATGTCTGTGATTATTATGCTAATTATTAACTGGGATAACTATTATTCAGTCATAGCCTCATATATCGATCTCTAAGCAGATGTAAACATTTAAAAAAAAAAAAAACACGTTATTTTCATGTTCTTTTTACAAGACGGTGCAATCATCATCATCAATATAAAATGAAAACAAATATGTGTGAATCATGTGAAACAGTGCTGCACTGAGAACACATGGTTACTAGAATTAAGCCCAGGGTTTGCGCTGTGGAGAGGATATTATGCCATTATTATTTAAGCTGGATGTCACAAACTGTCGCCTGCCAAGGTGGCCCGGTGCCAGTAGTAGACCTATACCAATATCAGGCTGGCACCATATATCCAATACACTTCAAGGTGTGAGAAGTGGTCTTTTACTTTATACTTACCATATAGACATTACGCCTCGAGAGTGAGAAGTGGTCTTTACTTTGTACTTACCATATAGACAGTATGCCTCGAGAGTGAGAAGTGGTCTTTTGCATTGTACATACCATAAAGACATTACGCCTCAAGAGTGGGAAGTAGTCTTTTACTTTGTATTTACCATACAGACAGCACACCTCGAGAGTGAGAAGTGGTCTTTTACGTTGTATTTACCATACAAACAGCACACCTCGATAGTGGGAAGTGGTCTTTACTTTGTACTTACCATACAGACATTACGCTTCGAGAGTCAGAAGTGGTCTTTTACTTTGTATTTACCATACAGACAGTACTCCTCGAGAGTGAGAAGTGGTCTTTTACTTTATACTTACCATATAGACAGTACACCTCGAGAGTGAGAAGTGATCTTATACTTTGTACTTACCATAAAGACAGCACACCTCGAGAGTGGGAAGTGGTCTTTTACTTTGTATTTACCATACAGACAGTACGCCTCGAGAGTGAGAAGTGGTCTTTTACTTTATACTTACCATATAGACAGTACACCTCGAGAGTGAGAAGTGATCTTATACTTTGTACTTACCATAAAGACAGCACACCTCGAGAGTGGGAAGTGGTCTTTTACTTTGTATTTACCATACAGACAGTACGCCTCGAGAGTGAGAAGTGGTCTTTTACTTTGTACTTACCATGTAGACATTACGCCTCGAGAGTGAGAAGTGATCTTTTACTTTGTACTTACCATATAGGCAGTAAGCCTCGAGAGTGAGAAGTGGTCTTTTACATTGTACATACCATATAGACATTACGCCTCAAGAGCGAGAAGTCGTCTTTACTTTGTACTTACCATATAGACAGTACGCCTCTAGAGTGGGAACTGTTCCTATACTTACTGTCATACCTTAATGTACGCTCACAATAACTCCGCCATCCTTCCATTACCTGTTTCCAAGTTACATTTTCCTTCTCGTATTTATCTTTCTCACAATCAATTATATGCTGTTTTCTATATGGATTTTCCTTGTGAAACGATTTGTTCTTCTCATTCTATACATAATTTGGCCTTCAGGGAAGTTAGGACTTCCTGCTGTAGACCAAACCCAAACACAGGAATACAAGATATCTCTGCTGGTGTTTGTAAGGGGAATTGAGGAAAAGCTGACCACTGTTATTAAATCATGGGGGAAATGATAACAGGAATGTCCTCGGGCAAGATTCTGTGCTCACGCTGGCAGCATAATTTCTGGAGAGCTCACGAAGGAACGAACTTTATTTTCAAGGAAAACAAATTGGACATGCAGACCCATCTTACATCTTAGCCTTGGTACATTAATTAACTATTTTGCATGTTGCATTCCCCCCCCCCCCCCCCCCCCCCCCCCCCCCAAAAAAAAATATTGTCGATTGAAAGCTGTGAACATAAACAATACATATTAGAGTGACGCGGTGGCTAGACGCTGGCTGGACGGCTGGCTCGGTGGTCGTGAGTTCAATTTCGATTGGAGGCGGAGTTTGTTAAATTGAACTGGGCTGTTAGGTTGACCCAGAATGAAATGTTATTAGAAAGCAGCAAGTCAAATGGTTTGGCCATGCAAGTAGGTTACCAGTCAACAGCATACCACAACAAGCAATGATGTACAGACAAGATGGAAACAGAGGAAAAGGCCGACCACGTAAACGTTGGACAGAGGGAATAGCAGAGTCCATGGGAATATCGATATATGAAGCCCTATAATCGGGCACTCTCACGATGTTTATACTTCACCTCGACACCGCAAGGTACAAGAGGAACATGATGAGATGAGATGATCAAATGGTTCGACCATATCGACAGAATGCAACACCATCAATTACCAGCACTGGCACTATATCAAATACTATCTGATACGGGAGCAAGAGGACGCCCGGGAAGAAAATAGATTGACGACTTCAAAGACGTTGTACAATAACACGGAATGACACTATCCAGTGCCACCCATAGGACACTGGAACGTCGACTATTCCTCCCCACGACGCTTGACTTCAAAAGTGGAAGAGGATGATGGTGATTGTGAATATCCTGAAATAACTCCTAAGCTGGATGCAGCGGCGCATTTATGGGAATGAAGCTGGTGTAAACAATTTTCTCCTGACCCGGTACTACAGTAGCATCTTCACGGGAACTGTATCAAATAACCCCCCTCTCCCTCCTCAAGCCCAGTAACCAGTTGCCTATGCAAGGCCATTACTGGAACTTCACACAAGCGGAGAGGCACGTTATTGTAACTAGGTCACGTTTGAGTACAACCTATACAGACAGTGACGGGCGTTCTAACGAGGTTGACAGCGAACTCCCTTGATAATGTCATGAGCAGGGTCTGACGCCGGTTCGATGCTTGGACTCGTCGCTGGTCACAGTGAGGGGAAAGACTGACCACCTCTTCCTTCTTGCTCTAGGCTTTAAAAATGCCATGGTGCTATCACACCCTTGCAAGAAACTGCTACGGGGCAAACAGAGAAAGAAATACGGACTGACTGAGATTAGCCGTAGGTCGGACATGTTTCCTCCAGGAGGTTTGCGTGTGTATGTTAATTTTTTTTTTCTTTTGCACTCTCTCGCTTTGAACTCAAGCGTAGTCTATACACACTACTTCTAGTAGTTACAAGATAGTTGTATATCCTTTACAGGACGTCGCAGTCAACACCAGCATTTTTTTTTTGGCTGTTCGTGATTTCTTGGCATGTTTACTTTTGGTAATTTGCCTTTGTGTTCTTAACGACCGGCACCCATACCATTTTCAGAAGAAAAAAAACGTACGAAACTGACACAAGAGTAACACAGGCTACAAGAGTAACAAATGATACAAGAGTAAACAACGATACAAAAGTAACAACCCATTCAAGCGTTAAGTCTCATGGGTTCATTAGCCAGATTTCTCTAACAAATACACCAAATTTCTCTCAACAGCCTATCATCAGTTTGGCAAGAGCTGATCGTTAGCGTCACCATAGCAGCGGCCGCCATCTTCGCTCTGGTAGGAGGTTTCCTCAATGACCGACTGGGGCGACGTCCAGTAATCATGGGAGCTTCTCTGCTGTTCACTTTGGGCTCCATCATGATGGCCGTCTCCAAGGATAAGTTCTCGTTACTTGCAGGGAGAGTAGTCGTCGGCGCTGGAATAGGTAAGTTATATGTATCTTCTTCTTCCTCTTTCGAGGCTTGTGCGATATACCTAGTTTCGCAACTCAGAGGGCAATGTGTCCATTTTCGACATGCAATTCTGTAAAACGTGCGTACTCTAGACAGTTTCCATGCAAGGCAACAGACATATCTATTCGTGAGTACGTTTTCTGTCCTAACAGTCTTGCTACGTCAACGGCTTTAGGGTCTTCCCTGCCATTTTCACCTCCCGTTGGATTATTAACGCGCAAAGCTTGCACACATGACTTTCTGTTTCCACCCTTATCCGAGAGGGTTAGCATATTCGACTTCACTACCAAAGAGATGAGGGACAGAGTGTGAAATCGGTAGACGATAATTTTTCTGATACAACTGCCACTATGATGCGGCTTCAAACCATTACCTTTAGAGCCTGAGATAGACACCGTATCCTTCCAGCCATGCATCTCCATATGTTTGACAATCAGTGATTACTAAGATCAATCGGTGCGACTATCTCGGAACAGTCATAATAGCTGGCGGATGATATCTTGTAGAGATTATAAGAAGAATTGAAAAGGAGCATTTTCGCAAGATAGAAAACATGCATAGGCACTTTGCCGTCTTAACAAACCATAATTTGTTACACCCTCCCTTCCCATCCCAACCCCCTCCCCCCCCCACCCCCACATCCCCAAAAAAGGTGTCATAACTGCAACCAGATCATTGCTCGCGCCTATCAGCATGTCACGTGATGATGACGATGAACTATAAACGTGATGCAGTCTTCAGTTCAGTTGACTACCAATTATCATCATCATCTTGTGCCGTAACGATAAGTTGGGAGATATTTTTTCGCCATCTCACACCATCATCAGCGCTGTATATCAGCTGTGTTTTTGTCTCGTCTCGATTATGCCATTTGTCCAAATCCTCCAGATATTTACTTCTCTGCTTTCCTCTTGTTCTTATCCTATCCATTTTGCCAGTTGTCAACTTCTCCAGATTAGATCTTCTCCAGCAGCACACTTCAAACATGCACATGCAGGTCCGCATGGCCGAATGGATAAGAACGCGTGTTCTTAAACATCCATTGTGCTGATGCCGAGGTACGCGGTTCAACCCCGACACCGGACAGCTGGACTAAAATGTTGACCTGTCGTCCTTGACTCGGGGACGTAAATTTCAAGTACCTCTGAAGTTGGAGTGGGTTCGCCTGGTAGCGAAGGACACTGATAATATGTAAAGCTAAGTCACACGCAAAATTCAGTCCATCACTACTATAAATAGCGAGAGAGCGCAAAACAAAAACAAAAAACTTGCACATTGGCGCACAGGTCTGCACTGTAATAAACACAACTCTGCCTGTTTGGTTCAATTGACGAGTCTCCTCGTGCGCTTGCTATTCTGTCGTGTTTTTTTTTGAAAGTGTTGTTGGCAAAACTGATTGTCAGTCCGAACGTTGGTATTCTGACTTTTGATGTTGATTTATTCCGCAGAAAATCCACTTTTTTTTTCGACTGGGCTACTTTTAAATAATACATTACCTTTTCTTGCTGTCAATTTACAAATTATTGAACGTAAACTTGCCAAGAAATCACAAACGGCCAAATACGTTGGGGTTGACTGCCACGTCCTGTAAAGGATATGTAACTGCCTGCCCGCCTGCCTGCCTGCCTGTCCGTCCGTCCGTCCGTCCGTCCGTCCGTCCGTCTGTCTGTCTGTCTGTCTGTCTGTCTGTCTGTCTGTCTGTCTTCTTATGTATCTCGATAGATTTGCACTGATATCTGCTGATCTCCCAGGGAATCCTCGGGGCCTTGCGGACACCTAGTTAGCACATTACAAGTCACTTCATGTCATTCTCTTCACGTTAATTGCACGTGTTTACAGTTATACTGCCTGACTAGGAGACTAGAAACCCCACCTCCCATCTGGTAGCGCTCACGATATTTTATTCAGTAATCACTTTATTCTGTAATCACTTTATTCAGTAATCACTTTATTCAGTAATCACTTTATTCAGTAATCACTTTATTCAGTAGTCACTTTATTCTGTAATCACTTTATTCAGTAATCACTTTATTCAGCAATTACTTTATTCAGTAATCACTTTATTCAGTAATCACTTTATTCAGTAATCACTTTATTCAGTAAAAGGACTAGGCTGTCTACCAGAGATTAAATAATACTCATAGTGGTCAGCGTGGCCGAATGGATAAGAGCTCTCGCTCTTAAAACTTCCAATGTGCCGATGCCAAGATAGCGGGTTCAACCCCCTGCACCGGTCAGTTGGACTAAAATGTTGACTTCTCGTACTTGACTTGGGGACGTGAATTACAAGTACCTCAGTCGTCCAGATCGGATGGCGAGGGACACTGGTAATAGGTAAAGCTAATCCACATTCACAAATCAGCCCAGTGTACCACAAGTAGTAGCATGTGTATGGACTACACTTGGGTTCAAGGCGAGCGAACGAATTTAAAATTGAAGAGGAAGAGGAGACAAGATGGAGGATAGAAAGAGAATGAAAAAAACAAGGTCTGAATATAAAGCTTTCATGAGCTCTAATGCCCCAAATGAGCAAATATTAAACCACCGCAGGACAAAATAATAAAAGCGGTGAGGTTGCGAAACAAATATTTATAGACATGTATAATTGAGTGTCAGTATGTGGCATCGAAAATTCTCACAAAATTTCACAGAGAAAAAGTAATCACACAGCAGTCACACATCCCGATGACCAAAGTAGTCACATATCCCGTGGATCAACAGTGGTCACACTAATCCCGGAGGCCAACAGTAGTCACACATCACGATGACCAAAGTAGTCACACATCCCAGTGATCACTAGTAGTCTGACACATTCCGGTGGCAAACAGTGGTCACACATTTCGGTGACTAACAGTAGTCACACATCTCCATGATCAACAGTAGTCACACATCTTGACGACTAACAGTAGTCACACATCTCGATGATCAACAGTAGTCACACATCCCGATGACCAAAGTAGTCACATATCCCGGTGATCAACAGCAGTCATACATCTCGATGACCAACAGTAATCACACATCCCGATGACCAACAGTAATCACACATCTCGATGATCAACAGTAGTCACACATCCCGGTGATCAACAGTAGTCACACATCCCGATGACCAACAGTTGTCACACATCTCGATGATCAACAGTAGTCACACATCCAGGTGATCAACAGTAGTCACACATCCCGGTGATCAACAGTAGTCACACATCCCGGTGATCAACAGTAGTCACATATCCCGGTGACGAACAGTAGCACACATCCCGAAAAAAATGTTTTGCATATCCTTTACAGGACATCGCTGTCAACACTAGCATCTTTCAGCTGTATGTTGATTTCTTGGCAAGATTACGCTCAGTAGTTTGCCATTGCTTTCTGAGCGGCCGGCTGACATACCCCGTAAGTTACCGATGTGATTCGAACCACTGCTGATTCTCACCGTCATCACGTTACCTACGAGAGTATACGAGATTACGGAGAGAAGTCGCTAACCTGTAAGCCACGAACCCGGCACACATCCCGAAGGTCCACAATAATCGCTGACACCACTCTTTTGCCGTAGTTATAACTTGTAAGCAATATAGGGAAATGGAAGCCAACGTGAAAAATCAGTCAATATTAGAGCCAGCCAATCTTTAAGTCAGTCAACTTTAGAAGATCTCTCAAATTTCGGAACTTAATATCCTGGTTGCTCAGACTTCTGTAAAGAGTAGAACAGTGGGTTTAATGAGTTTTTGGGGTTCATCTACCGCATTTGTAATATAATACCAACCTGAGACCCATGTTTAAGGAAGTGCTTCTGGAGCTGGCCCAGAATCTGAGTTAAGTTACCGATACTATTTCTGTTAGTAATCCCGGATAATGATTTCATACGCTCACAGAACTACAAGTCTTTCGTGTATAACTCAGTGCCTCGTAGTACAAGAACATATATTAGACCAAACGCCGGCAACCTACGGCAAGCGCGCCAAGTGTGAAACGTGGAACGATTTTCAGTGGCACGCTGAGTGAATTGAAATACAGTGTATGCTGTCATTAAAAATTGTATTTGTATTCTCTCACACGTGGGAACTGTTTTCAGTCCAGGCATATCACATGTGCATTAAGAAGCTTGTGTGAAGCTGACAGTAACCACGTACTCACCGACTGATATTGCACACTTAACCAAGGAGAAGCAGCTCTGGTTTCTTTCCTCTTGCCTTCTCTATGTGCTAGATCGGTATCAATAATTGTAACTGTGGCAGTTTTATTATCGTATTACGTTTGGGCTTATGGTGGCAGTTCAAAATTGTCGTTGGTAAAGCATAGTAAATAGAGACGCTGGTAATTGTAGGCATTGCTGCATTCTGCAATTGAATGTGTTCTCAATTTACTACTTCTTTTCTCTTGTCTACTCTGGGCCTCAGTCAGTTTATAGACGACCCGGCCCGGCTTCGTCCAGCCCCTGGCGGGGAGCGTCTCATTGAATTCAAATACATTTCTCTAAGCGCACAGAGTACGCGTTCGGTCCCTGCTCCCCTTCCAGTTCCCGTTACTCGTCTGTTTCTGATACTCCCTTTCCGGTTCCCGTTGCTCGTATTTCAGTTGGATCCGCGGGAGCGAGAACAACATCTGTACAAAATTTAATCTCAATCGGATGGACAGTTCGGGGGACGCATAAAGGACACACACACACACAGAAACATTACTGTTCATAACTAATTTCTGGTTTAATCAGAGAGTGAGTTCCCTTGGAGCAAGATGGTGGGCGACAGGCGGGCCTGTTTCTGAAGCTCGTAATGCCTCTTTCTTTAGTGCTTGAGGAAAAATTGTTGATTTTAGGCTCACAAACTATGTCAGTTGGCTCCGCGGGAGTGAGAACAACATCTGTACAAAATTTCATCTGAATCGGATCGACCGTTCGGGAAAGCATAAAGGACAAACAAACAAACAAACAAACAATCGAGCAAACATTGTCTTATATATATATATATATATATATATATATATATATATATATATATATATATATATATATATATATATATATATATATATATAAACTTGCTTTCAGAAAGACCGTTGCTCATACCTTTGTATGAAACCCAACGCAAAGCGGTCTGTTTTCCAAACCGCCCGCAGCTGTGTTTCGAACGCGGTTAGCGGCATTACCAATTGCATTATGAACAGCTTCGCCACAGAAACGTTATTAAATTAGTATTTTGAGGGTGTCACTTTCAGAATAGTGTTGGAAATTTAAATGTGACGCAAGTGCGAAGCGCCATAAACCACAAAGTATATATATATATATATATATATATATATATATATATATATATATATATATATATATATATATATATATATATATATATATATATATTGTTTCCTAGAGTGTTCACTGATATTCATGTCTAATCTGTTGTCTACCGTGGTGGTCAGTCACCAGAAAGTTAGTTGCATATCCTTTACAGGACGTCGGTGTCAGCTTCAGCATTTTTTACTGTTTGTGATTTCTTAGCAAGTTTACATTCAGTAGTTTGCCATTGCCAGTCACTACTCTTCGCTGGCTGTTGAACAAGGGGACGGAGCACGTATGGGAATGTCCTGAGTGCAGTGATGTCGGTTCTTAACGCAACTCAACTCAACTCAACTCAACTGTCAGTCACTACAGATCTATATAAAGTATGATGGCGAAGAGTCAAAGGCCAGTCCGACCGAAAGATTGAAATCACCAACTCCATAGCTCCCGCAACGACCCCTTCCTCTGTGCCGATGCTGAGGTAGCGTGCTTATTCCCTACATCGGTCAGTTGGACTTAAACTCGTTAGAAAGCAATGCAATTTACTGAGCGTATATTTGCCTAGAAGGTCACTCTGGGATTGACCGCAACGTCCTGTAGAGAACAAACCCGGTTATTGGCGGATTTCGTTTACAATTGAACTTTCTAGAACCTCATCACGTCATCTCACTGAGCTTACAGCTCAGACCGTGGAACTGTACTCATGTCAGACACAAGTTTAAATCAATAAACTGTTGCCCAACGGACCAATTCATGAGTATTCTATGACAAGTCCAAGTCGATCCCGGAGAAACAGACACTCGCCAGTTTCTATTCAATGGCGTTGTTTGAGACGAGAGTAAATTCCATACAAATTTATGCAACGTTCAAAAACCCAGCAATCGTGGAGACGTATTCAGCTGTGCGGGTTATTGGCAAGAATGCTGGATGATATGCTCTTAATGTTGTACAACTGGGGCTGCTTTCATGGAAATCAAAAGAAATTAAAATAAATACCGGACTATGAATATTTAAAACAGTACTCTAGTGTGGATAAGAACCATTAAAATACTAAAACAATTACTAATAAATTACAAACATTCATTAATTGGTGCCTGCTGATAATATAAGGACCAAAATGTAAGACAAAATCGCCAATGTTGCGGATAGGCACAGGGTACTTCAAGCTAGATGTGAGAGTCGCTGCAGACAGGAATCACCCCCTGCATGAAGCCATGGATCTGGTCAAAGGTCATAGACCGAGAAGAGGAAGGTCTGGGGTGGCACAGTCAGAAATATCTATCAGCCGGGTGTGTGAAATAAAGAGCATCAATCATGAATAAGAGTGGGTGAAAGTACCGGAAGACATGTTGAACTGGTACAAGGTAATAGTAACACTGGGTCGTGGGTGCAGAGAAAGGGTAGCGGGCCGTACAGAGTTTGAGGTGCAGTAACTGATCCAGGGTAACACACATCAAGATGACATAGTGATCTACATCCATAGGTCAGTGGTGAGAAACAGACGCAGTGGCTGGAGTTTCATTGCAAAGGCTTATGGACGATGCTTTAAAACAGAGAGTCTGGCAGAGGAGACTACAACCTGCAGCATGCGAATAGAGTTGGACGCAGTAACAGCAGAATTCGGATTGATAGAGAAGACCATTGCAACACACACTGCATTCATTACGGATTCAAAGAGTATGCTTAGTAAGGCGGGGAAAGGAATGTTTCGTGTGGAATGGCTATCCTCGCTTCAGAGGCCACCGATTGTGAGAATTGTATAGATGTGTTGCCTGACCATGCTACCAATGTCTCCTAGTATAGACTTGCATTGAACATAGTGGTGACTAAATCGAAAATGTTGCATTTGTTCTTTGCTTTTTCATTAAAAAAAAAACCAAACAAACAAACAAACACACACACACACACACACACACACACACACACACACACACACACACACACACACACACACACACACAGACACAGACAGACAGACACAGACAGACAGACACAGACAGACAGACAGACAGACAGACAGACAGACAGACAGACAGACAGACAGACATACACAGACAGACAGACAGACAGACAGACAGACAGACAGACAGACAGACAGACAGACAGACAGACAGACAGAGAATTTAAGGTTTTCATTTGAAACCCTCTCGTATCTCTGTAAACATACATTAGTTTGAACGTATCCCTATTTCCCAAACTCCACCGTTTCCACCACAAACAAAACATATTGAAGATGAAGGCCTTTCAGTGTACGAGGTTCAGATGCCTAAATCAAGCACTAGTGACACATCAAGCGGTTTGTGTTATCCTAATATAGGAGAGTTTGATGGAGACCAGCATGATCGAATGGACAAGAGCGCTCTTAAACATCCGATGTGCTGATGCCGAGGTAGAAAGTTCAAACATTGCACTTGTCATTTGGATTACAATGTTGACATATCGTCTTTGACTTGGTGACGTAAATTGCAAGTACCTCTGAAGTCGAAGTGGATTCGCCTTATTGCGAAGGACACTGGTAATAAGGAAAGCTAATGCACACACAAGCATCTTACCAGTCCATTAGGAGTAGTAGGACTTGTATGGGCTACGCTTGAGTTTAAAGCGAGAGGAAAAAATAAAAATTTGACACGCCAGTGAAATGTGTCATCCCTTTCAAACGGAAAGGTTGGCCTTAGAGAGCTGTGAAATACTCGAAGAATGCTTTCCAGTCGTGTTTATAGCACTATTGATCTGAGAAAAGGCCCGTGGAATCAGTGGAAGACAGTGACAAACACACACACGTACAGTCGCCTGCGATGATGTGTTTAATGGCAACTGTCAGCCTCTGGTGCGCGTCCAATCAATACTGCAAATTTCCGTCATGTGACGCAGTTTGTCTAGATTAAAGGGTTAACGGCCACAGCGGGATGCAACAGTACAAAGGGGAGTCTCTGTGGTGGAGTGGTTGCACCGCATATCTTCGAAGGTTGTGGGTTCAATTCCGGACTACGACTTTTGGGTCACTGGTGAAATTTTCTCGGAGACTCCCGAGAGTCTTCGCTGGAGCTGCGGAGTTCGTGTTTTGTGCGAAGTCTTCAGCAGGTCGACGTGTTGAAAGAGACCCAGCCATAATAATCGGTGCAGTGAAGTCGATCCTCTAGTTTTTTAAACTCTATTTTATTATAACAATACAAAATGGAAACGTTCAGGTTTGTGTGACCCCTGCGAAAATGTGAAAGATAGTAAATACAGAACGCACATCCGGCAAACTTAAATCACAGAGTGGAGTTGAGTTGACTTGAGTCAAGAACGGACATCATTGCACTCTGGGCATTCCCATAAACTCCCAGTCATCATCTTCAACAGCCAACGGAGAGTTACAATACTAATGGTGCCCGTTACAATCTGATTATATGTCCTTCTTGCTTTATCTCTGAGTGACGACTGTTGACCAGATCCTCTGATTACAGCCTGCTGCCGCATTCTCTCTAGACCATGATAGTCTATCTAGTCTAGTTTAGTTTAGTTTAGTTTAGTTTAGTCATCGGTTCCAATATCACAGCAAAGGGTCGTCCCCATTATACTCCGTTCCCGTGCCAGTGAATATCACATAACATGTTCCTCACTCCCCCATGTGAAAAGTGGAAATGACTGGAGTCTCGACAAACAACGGACCGCTCAGGCACACTGTGCAGAATGCCACCGCCAGAATGTCACCACAAAAGTCCTCTACGAACAGTACAGTTCACCCCTGATGGAATTCGCATCCACTTTCCCAACCAGATGTTCACCTACAAGGTCTCGATGTCTCTAGATATTGTTTCGTTTCTAGATGTTCTCCAGCCACCACGACATTCTTTCTCCGAAATGTAGATCACGCAAGAAAACAACCTCCAACAGATGTAAAGAAACATTTCACTGTACATAATGCCGTCGCCAGAATACCAAAACAGAAGTTCTAATGATAGTCTATCTGTTCTTCTTCATTATACACGCGCTTCCAGAGGGCCTTCACCACATCTGCCTTTTCCACAGTGTGAAAGATAACAGTGGTACTAATAACATACAACTAAAAATAACCACTTACAACACGTTCCGATCTTAGTGACCTTGAGAAAAACTATTGGAATCAAATGTTATTAGGCCAGTGCACATATTTCATTTATAGGAAGGCTGCGCAGTTCTGTTGCGAAATGTGCCAAATAAGAAAATGTGAAAAACATACTGACCAATAAAAAGATGTCAATTGAAACGAAAAAAAGAGTGTAGAGGTGCTACATAGAACCTGTACTTTTATATGGATGTGAAGTTTGGACAATGAGCAGTCAAGCTGAAAAACATCTGATGGCTGTAGAAATGTGGTTTCTGAGGAAAATGCAAAGAATACCATGGACAGCCAGAAAGACCAATGAACAGGTCCTTCAAGAAACAAACGAAGATCGTAAACTGATTAGAGAAATTAGACGCAGACAGTCAAAATTTTTTGGGCATGTTATGAGAAGAAACTGATTGGAGAACTTGGTGACAACTGGCAAGATCGAAGGGAACAGACCAAGAGGAAGACCTAGAAGCAAATACCTGGATGGCTTGGCCACATGGCATGGTCGAGACAGGAACACGGAGCTGATCCACGACTCTGGTGATCGAGTGAGATGGCAAAACATGACCGCCCACGCTTACCGGCATGGCACATGATGGATGGAAGCCAGGCGTGTCCAAAAAGGAGTCAGCAGAGCAGTGGCATCTATAACAATATTGATTTCTACTGCATGGACATTCCAAAGAGCTGATTAACTGGCTCTCGATTTTAAGCCAAATCACAGCATTGTTACTAACCAAGCTTCACTATTCAAATAGCTTAAACAATACATTCACAGCCACTATTTAGAATTACTATTGTCTAGTATTCGTAACAGCAACTATTTACAATTACTATTTTATTGTATTCGCTACAAAAGGACTGTTTTTTGTTACTAATTTCAAATGTTCGCATTATAAGTCGGTTATTTCGAATTACAATTTCTAAGTATTGGTGACAGAAAGCCACTATTTAGTGTCACTATGTTCAAGTACTCGCGTAGATGTGAATGTTCTAAAACCAGCGGCGCCTGGTCTTCAGCACGTAAGCATATACTAAAAAGTTTAAACGGGTATAAAAGACAAGGGGGAAATCGAGTTCATAGCACCGGGTTTTATCCCATATTTCTCGGCCTTATTCTGCAGGGTGGCCTGCTGAAAGCGTCCCTGTAGCTCCAGCCACGACCACTTGCAGTCTCCGAGAAAATTACATTGTACTCGAGAACCGAACGACATAGGCCGGAATCAAACCCACCACCCTCGGAGCGCGAAGCAAACTGTGTAACCACTTTGCCACACAAACTCCCAACATACTAAGAAATGATTCATGCAAGAGTTCATAAGCTGCAGTGTCAGTCCATATAAATTGTTCCTTGTACCGGGTATTGATTTTAAAAGAAAGGTTAAAAGGCAAAAGGTCGACTTCATGCACCGCTTTAATTCCATATAACTCAGTCTCTCCTCGAAAAGCAGCTAACCGCCGGCAGGAAGCGTCGCACAGATCATGAACTCCGTAGCCCCGGCGATGACTTTTTCGAGAGGTTTCCGACAGAACATAACTCTAGAACCGAATAACGGAACTATGAAACAACTCATGAGATTTTGAGCATGAGGCAAACGGCTTTACTACTTCACCGTTGAAACGCCAGATCAGGCTTTGAGTTAAATAACAAGTGTTTGTGACAGAAAGCCAGTTTGTTGAGCTGTTGTTTCCACGTGTTTGTGACAGAAAGCCGGTTTGTAGAGCTGTTATTTCACGTATTCGTGACATAAATCCACTATTCATGGAGAGATAGAGAGAGAAAGAGATTGACGGTGAGAGACAGAAAGAGACATTGAGAGACGGAGAGAGAGGCAGGGAGAGACACAGTAAGAGACAAGGAGAGACACAGAGAGACAGAAGGTGACCGAGAGTCAGAGACTGAAAGAGATGGGCAGAGAAAATAACGAAACAGTGAGAGAGAAAGAGAGAGAGACAACAGCTGACAGAGACAGGGAGACACAGCAAGGAACAGGGAGACAGATGGTGTCAGAGGGAATGAGAAAATAACGAGAGAGAGAGAGAGAGAGAGAGAGAGAGAGAGAGAGAGAACGATAGACAACGAGAGACAAAAAGTGACAAAGAGACAGGGAGCGACAGAAACAGAGAGAAAGAGAGGGGGACAATAACGAAAGAAAGATGGGAGACAATAACGACAGACAGAGAGAGAGAACGACAGACAACGAGAGACATAAAGTGACAGAGAGACAGGGAGCGACAGAGAAATAGAGAAATAGAGGGGGAAAAAACGAGAGAGAGAGAGAGAGAGAGAGAGAGAGAGAGAGAGAGAGAGAGAGAGAGAGAGACAATAACAAAAGAGAGCAAGAGAGAGGGAAAATAACAAAAGAGAGAGAGAGAGAGAGAGAGAGAGAACAACATAAAATGAGAGACAGAAAGTGACAGAGAGACAGAGTGCGGCAAAGAAAGAGAGGGGGCCAATAACGAGAGAGAGATGGAAGGGGAGGGGACAATAACGAGAGAGAGAGAGAGAGACAGAGAGAGAGACAGAGAGAGACAGAGAGAGAGAACGACAGACAACAAGAGACAGAAAGTGACAGACAGAGAGTGACAAATATGAGCACATAAAATAACAATAGAAAGAGGGAGAGGGAGCGAGAGAGAGAGGGAGAGAGAGGGAGAGAGAAAGAACAACAAGAGTCAGAGAAAGACAGAAAGTGACAGAAAGTTAGCGTGCCAGACGGAGAAAGAATAAATAACGAAAGAGACAAGATTTAGTTTAATTTTAGTTTTAGTCGACGGATCAGCATCACGGCACACGGGTGAAACACATAATACATAGAGAGAGAGAGAGAGAGAGAGAGAGAGAGAGAGAGAGAGAGAGAGAGAGAGAGAGAGAGAGAGAGAGAGAGTTGATAAGAGAGAGTGTGACACATATGGACAGAAAATAACGAAGAGACAAACATAGAAACAGATAGATAGAGAGAAAGAGAGAGTGACGGAAGGGACAGAAAGGGATTTTGTGACATATATTGATATAGAAAGAGAATAAATGAGAGAGAGAAGGAGAAAGAAGGAGAGATCATGTGTGAGATAGAAACACAGAGAAAGAAGGAGAGATAAAGAAAGAAAGAAAGAACGAAAGAAAGAAAGAAGAGAGAGAGAGAGAGAGAGAGGCAGGCAGACAGACAGACAGAGAGAGAGAGAGAGAGAGAGAGAGAGAGAGAGAGAGAGAGAGAGAGAGAGAACGGAGAAAAAGGAATCCTGAAACAAATATTTCAAAAGTCATAACCCCTTTATAAAATAATCACATGTTGAGAATACTTGAAAAGCTTGGATCCGAACACATTGTTGCAGTTTCCCACCACAAACAAAGCCACACAATTCACAAAGCCAATCCTACACTCCCACCGTTGTCCACAAATTTCACAGCTTTAAGGACACCCACATTTTTTTTATATCTGCTCTGGCCATTGATCAGGATTGAGAGAGTTTTCCCTTTTCTTCCGTTCTCTTTCCAAGTGTGGGCGTTAGAAAGGACAGGATTTGTACGACTCCGAGGGCGAATTAAGACATTGATTTTGTAGAGTTAATGTCTTTCCAAATTTGGCTTTCCTTTTTTGTAATGCTGGTTTAATGTACCATTTTCGGCGCGGGCTGTGTGATTTTAGAATTCCTAATGCCTTTGCTTTTTAATTTATTATATGATTTTCGTTGCATTTTTAAAAGCCATTAATTTTTGGCTTGTCGGCTTATGTGATGTTAGGTAATGTGGGTCCATCCTGTTTTATTGTTTAGGAAGTTTATGTTGCAAAAAATACATTTCATTGTGTGTTACTTTCGTGGTCGTTGGGATCATTTTTATTTTGGCTTCGTTTGCGTGGCATCCGTTTTGTTATTTGTATCTAGTCTTGTTACATTTTGTGCATAACTTAACTGACCATTCGTCTGTGGATAATTTAATTAACTGATTCGGTACCAAGCAAAATGTAAGTTAGGACCAAACATTGTGCACAATCAAAGGAAAAACTATTATTAAATGTCGTTGTCCTGGACATTGAAATTGCGGAAGATGCTACTAAACAAAACAAATACTACGATGACTGTAGTACGGAAATATATCGTTCCTTCTGTCCAAATGCGAGGTTACATATATCATATATATTATCCTTCGGCACTTAATCAGTTAAAAAAATATCCGCGGACACATTGCCAGCCTGGGACCAACTCTGGCACATAATAAGTTAAAATTACCGTTGTAGACAGTTGCAATTACTGTGCGAATGTTTGCATATTTCAGTTTGCGGGATTTATCTAATCACTTCAGTTTATGTAGTGTGATTTCTACAGAATGTATCTGACGAGATGCAGCGAAATATGTCAGGCAATAAACCGTGCAATCTATTGTTTGTGTCCTCGTCATTCAAAGCATATGTCCTTGGCTGAATCATGATCTAGTTACATCTTAATATGCCATGTCCCAGATGTGAAGTTTCAGTTCTAGATTTGCATATATCGCTCGTTTCTGGGCTTCTTTTTTCCCCACATATCCTTTACAGGACATTGCGGTCAACACCAGACTTTTTCAGCTGCTGTTGAAGTCTTGGTAAGTTTTACGTTCAGTAGTTCGCCATTGCCGGTCTCACTGACCGAGGGGTTACACCACTTTCTCCGTAATCCCGTTTATCACGCAGTCTCGTAGCGGGCGACAACTGGGAGCGGTTCGTCCCCCGCTGGTGACTTGCGGGATAACTGAGCCGGCCGCTCAGAAAGCAATGGCAAACTACTGAGCGTAATGTTGCCAAGAAATCAACAGACAGCTGAAAGATGCTGATGTTGACAGCGATGTCCTGTAAAAGGATATGCGAATTTAAAAAACACAAAAAAAGTTCGCGATTGCTTTCTGACCGACCGGCTCAAATATCTCAGTAATTAACCAACGCGACGCAATCTTGCTGCCGAATCTAAGCTTCTAAGGTGAAACATAACTGAGCAATACAGTACCCTAGGGGGGGGGGGGGGGGATACTTTGGTACCGGGTCGGTAGAAGTGACTCTCCACCAGTATTATTCTGAGACACAAGTCCTTTTGGAGGCTCAGACGATGTGTATGCCATGCATCGGATGTATGAGACGAAACTCTGTGACCTGGAGGACTGACCATCTACCCAGTCAACCGAACAATAAAACTGAACAGTCAGCCAAGCAACCAACCAAACAACAACCAACCGTCCTACCGACCGTCCTACCGACCAGCCGACTGACCGACCGACCAACCGACCGACCGACCGACCCACCGACCAACCGATCGACCCACCGACCGACCGACCGACCCACGGACCCATCGACCGACCCACCGACCGACCGATCGACTGACCCACCGACCGATCCACTGACAGACCCATCGACCGACTGATCCACTGACCCACCCACCCACCGACCCACCCACCCACCGAGACCGATCGACCGACCGACAAACAAGCTAACCATCCGACCGACAGACCGAACAAGAGAGAAGTTTTAACACAAATAAGAACACGCCTTTGCAGAAATAGAGACAAGCTCTAACAGAAATAGAGACAAGCTCTAACAGAAATAGAGACAAGCTCTAACAGAAATAGAGACAAGCTCTAACAGAAATAGAGACAAGCTCTAACAGAAATAGAGAGAAGCTGTTAAAAGAAATAGAGAGAAGCTTTAAGACAAATAGAAACAAGTCCTAACACAAATATAAATCACTCCCTAAGAGAAACAGAGAGAGGCCATTACCGAAATAGAGAGCTGCTCTAGCAGAAATAAAAACACCCCTGAAGAAATAAAAACACGGCCGCAGAGCCTTGCAAAACTCCATGACCAGTAATTCTGAACAAAGTCCCGCCGTGGGTCCCCGGGTCAGCAGAAGGAGCTCATCTGTCGGAGTGGTGTGATGAAAACAGACCAGGCTGCAGCAGACCACGGCGAACAATGCCCGAAGTGTGCCTGGCAAACGTTTCATAGTTATGCAACCGGCGGCTCCCCTTATATAATAGCCAAACTACCAGCGTCCCCTCTTTCAATTTATGTAATAGTCAAAAAATACACAACCAGGGGCGGCGTAGAACAGGGGATTACGGTGTCCGAATATGGCTCAAGCTGATCACGTTCATCTCACCGTGTTGACCGTTTCATCATAACCATCATTATGTGTCCTGCCAACTGCCTTAAGCGTTCATGACTCTATACAGATCTATGTCCATGGTGGATCAACTCTGCTGATGTTATTCCTCTATTTTAGTCAGTCGTGTCAAGTTTTTTGTTGTGGGACAGATACTTTCCGTTCTCAGAGATTTGAATTTGTAAACCAGATATTTATCCGGCCTCTTAGGGCGATCCAGCTTGAAATGGGTACCTAGAAGTGTTATGGGAAATAAAGGCGACCGACATGATATTGATCACATCACCAATCGAGTGTCGATGGAATTATAATAAATACAGTACAATATGTTCCATACTCATTAAGACGAGGAAAAGGAGTAACTTTACATAGCTATTTGTAACATGAAATGTTATTCTGTTGGTAACAATGTATCATAAAATAAATAGATATAAAATGTGTCCTGAAAGTAGAGAGGAATTGGTAATCAATCATTTTCTCACTTTAGCAGGAGACGAGCCGTGGCATCGAACCCGCCCCCGACTGTGCTCACGACATTGTCAGTGCTGTTCCTTATCAACCTGGCTACCGCTACTCGTGATCCACGGCTAATCATGCTAGAAACAGAAAAATAAAGCATGGAAAAACGACCGTAGCATATAACTAACTTAATTCAACATTTTCTTCTTCTTCTTCTCTCCCTTTAATTTAGTGAAGTTGTGGCACACCTAATTAAGCACCTCAAAGGTCAGTGTGTCCGACTTCAGCATGCATTTGTGAAAGGTTTTAACCAAGCGGTAGCTTTAAGGGGTGCTCTTTGCAATTTCCAAATGTCCTGGGATATTTAACGTACACAAATTTCACACTGGACCTCTCGATTTCCGTCCTTATCCCAGAAGGCAAGGTACCCGCTCTTACTACCCGAAGATCAAGGGTGCGTGTGATATCAATAGATACCAATGGTGTTTTAGAAAATGTCAAAGTCTCTGCTGAAATCGAACGCCTTCTAAGTCTGAGCCGAATACCTCTCAGTCACCGCTTGACTTGGTTATGTTTAATATGTATGAACATGACGGTAAGCGTGGTCACTTGGTAGACCCTACCTCAGGGCTGTAATATATGAGATGTTCACATATTCGACGTCGTGATATCATAAGCCAATGCCAAACCTGGATAACGACAGAAAAATAGAAAAGAAAAATCACAACAACAGAAATGAGAATCATGAGAAGAATACTCAATGTATCAAGAAGAGATAAGATAAGAAATGAAAATCAGGACTAAAGTGGGGGTTATAGCTGCGCTAGATTTTATTAGAAAGCAGCAAGTCAAATGGTTTGGCCATGCAAGTAGGTTACCAGTCAACAGTATACCACAACAAGCAATGATGTACAGACCAGATGGTAGCAGAGGAAGAGGCTGATCACGTAAACAATGGACGCAGGGAATAGCAGAGTCCATGGGAATGTCGATATATGAAGCCCATAATCGGGCACTCTCACGCTGTTTATACTTCAACTCGACACAGCAAGGTACAAGAGGAACATGATGAGATGAGATGATGAGATATCATAAGTTGGCTGACTAGTTCTCTTCCTTGTAGCTATTCCTCCACAAACAAAACCAAGAACGTTCTGGAAATGTCTTGATCCAGTTTTAACGAGGCTGAGTTGACTTTACGATTGTACTACATGGAAACGTGAACCCGCCCGCTGTCTTGGTAGGCTAGCGCATTAATCACTGTGCCATCTCGGCTTATTGTTAAAAAAATGTATCTCGAAGCAGGTTTCTGCTATGGATCCGTGATATAAAAGGTCATCACATTTTCTGGGTCCGAATGCAGCGAGGAGTATGTGACTGTCTTAGACCTGGCAATCTCCATGCCCTCACATACATGTCTCTAACAGGTAATTTATATTTCTAGAAATTACTCCAATCGGAGAGTGGCTGGAAATACCCCCTTCAGGAATTTTATTATATTTAAAGTAGCCCTCATATGGTCACCGGTAGGGAAAAGAAAACGGGGAAGACCAAGAGAGACCCTGCGTAGAACCATCATTAGAGAAGGCTCATTCAATGGCCAAGTAAATATCCAAGATCTACAACAGATAGCAGCGAACCGCCAGGCATGGAGAGACAGGACTTCTGCCCTATGCGCCGCCTTAGGCACAAGAGGAAAGACTAACTAACTAACTTAAAGTAGCACAGATTTATCCGACATCGTGCTCACTCGCCACACGATCCATATCGTTGCTAAAATAGCCAAGCACACGTCTACTATTATATTTACAAAGATTCTTACAGACCTTCAAACACCTGGTTCGTCTCTCGAGCTGTTATCGCATTCTCCGATCTTACAAGCACACCACAACCGTACTTCGCTATCACAATTGAATTAGCCAACGGCCAGGATACAGTCTTGCAAGCCTGTCACATCCATTCGTCAAGCTCTATCGCTCTAGTCTAGCTCCGTCCTCTATGAACACGTCTGTCTCCGTCCACGGTCGCACACATTCTGTCTTGACCTCTGTCCAGTCTTTTTTGTCACGTGTTCCCTTGTCACGGGTCTCTTGTCTGAATTCTGTTCAGATGGCCCGTGTCTTCTTTGTCCTGCATAGGACTCTAACTGTCCTTGACATCGGGATTGGGTGTCTGTCGTCTGGTTTCTTTCTGGTGTCCATGGATATTGGCTTTGACCCGTCTTAACTCCTACTCGCCTGTGCCGTACGTAGTCAGTCCCTATTGACCGACTGACATTAGCTCTGTCTGTCCTTGTCTAACTCAGCTCGGTCTGTGGTTATCTGTTCTAGGACTCTGACAGTGACTAATCTTTGCTCTACTTAGCAGGTGACAAGCCCAGGTAAATTGACAAAATGAGAAACACGTAACGGCGGTGGAAATGTGGTTTCTGGGAGAAATAAAAAGAATACGTAGAGCGGACAGACGAAATAAAACAAGACAATCGTTCAAGAAACAAATTGAAACCGTTAACTGATTAGAGAAATTGGATGTTGACAGTCAAAATGTGTGGGGCACATTGTGAGGGAAATTATACTTGAAGACTTGGTATAAAACCGACAAACTTGATGGGAAAAGAGCATAGTCGAGGCAAAGAGAGAAATACCTGGATAGCTTGGCCATATGGCAAAATGGAGATAAGACTACAGACCTGATCCACGAACATGGTGATCTTGTGTGATGGCGAACCACGACCGGCTACTCTTATCGGCATCGCACATCTTGATGTTGATGGAGTTGTTTTGAGTTTAGCTAAGAATCGACATCACTGCACTCAAGACATTCCCTTACGCGCCCCGTCCCTTCGTTTAACAGCCAGTGAAGAGTCACACAACTTATCGTTCTACCCGCTATCTGATTGAAAGCTCTCCTGGTCTCCCCTCTCAGTTTTAAGATCCTTCCGTAACTCACGCCGATCCCCCGCATTCTCATGCTTCTCACTTACGGGTTCTCAATCTGTTCCCTTAACTGCTTCAGCTGGTCCCACAATCGCACGACCACTTCTCCCTTGTCGTAGATAATCTACCACCAAGAGGTGCATTCCCAGCCAGCCTATTAACCTGTTAATTTTCCCGCACTATCACATGGCCAGGGCTAAAAAATCCATACAATTCTCACAATCTGTGACCCTTGAAACGAGGTGAGCCATTTCACACGAAACATTCCTTTCTCAACCTCACCAAGCATACTCCTTGTGTCAGTAATGAAGACAATGTGTGTTGCAGTGGCCTCCTCTAACCAACGGAATTCCGCTGTTACTGCTTCCACTTCCAATCTCATGCTGGGGGTCATAGTCTCATATGCCAGACTCTCCTTTTTTTCAAGAATCGTCCATTAGCCTTCGCAATGAACCGCCCCCACCCACCCCCTCCGCCCCCTACCCAACCACTGTTTCTCACCACTGACCCATAGGTATAGATGACTATGTTAACTTGATGTGTGTTACTCTGGATCAGTTGTTGCATCTCAAACTCTGTGCGGCCCGCCGCCCATTCAGTGCACTCACTACCCAATGCTTCTATGATATTGTGCCGGTCCAACATGTCTTCCGGTACTTTCATCCACTCATTTTCACCACTGATGGTCTCTTGATCATCTTGATGATGTTGAGCTAAGTTATGGTCAAGCCACTACGACCTCTTTCTTGTATTGCTTTGAGCAACATTGTCACATTTCATTAATCTCGTTTATATGATTACCTGAAATGCCAGCATTTTCCCTTTAATGTAACAAAATTAATTAAATAAGCAATAGCCTTATTTCAGTAATAAAAATACGTAAAATACATTTTAACAAAATTTAATCTTCTTAGTTTACAAAAAATAAATTCTATCATTAATGCGCTCAGGCTGCTCTTTGATCAAAGTTGACGTTATATTTTGCGCGTAAGAAGATGACATTTTGTGGAGAAAATACTTAATTAGGCGTGAAAACCTTTTCCTGGGTGTATTTTATTTCTGTAATAGTTTCAGCACAAGCAAGGCAAACATGCGTCTTTTGCTATGTTGCTTGTAGCATTTGTTCGCTTTGAGCTCAAACGTAGTAGACACAAGTACTACTGATTCTTGTGCACTGTACTGATGTGTGTGTGTGTGTGTGTGTGTGTGTGTGTGTGTGTGGGTGGGTGGGTGGGTGTGTGTGTGTGTGTGTGGGTGGGTGGGTGGGTGTGTGTGTGTGTGTGGGTGGGTGGGTGTGTGTGTGTGTGTGTGTGTGTGTGTGTGTGTGTTAGCGTTCCCTGCTACCACTGTCCCTCGTTCTCGTTGAGAAAGCAACAGCAATCTACTGAACGTAAAATTGTCCTGTCAGTCACAAAATGACAACAACTGGAACGTGTTGTGACAACTCGAACTATTTGTGGAAAGAGAAATATAGGAAAACGGCGAGAAAATTCTTGACAGTCTTGTGTCATGACACAGAGGGGAGTCAACACATGAATTGATCCATGCCGTTAGAAATCGTCCATGTCTTTCGACACGGCACTTGATGATGATGAAATCGCAAACAACCAATAGGAGCTGGAAGAAACTGCAAAGTGTTGAAAATGACAAGTATTTTTAGAGGTCGGAGTGTTCGAGATGTTTAACACACTCGCACTGAAAGTTCCCGTGTGCTGACTACAAGGTAGTGAGTTCAAAGCTCACACTGTGTGTCCGAGATGTTTAACACACTCGCACTGAAAGTTCCCGTGTGCTGACTACAAGGTAGTGAGTTCAAAGCTCACACTGTGTGTCCGAGATGTTTAACACACTCGCACTGAAAGTTCCCGTGTGCTGACTACAAGGTAGTGAGTTCAAAGCTCACACTGTGTGTCCGAGATGTTTAACACACTCGCACTGAAAGTTCCCGTGTGCTGACTACAAGGTAGTGAGGTAATAGTTCACACTGTGTGTCCGAGATGTTTAACACACTCGCACTGAAAGTTCCCGTGTGCTGACTACAAGGTAGTGAGGTAATAGTTCACACTGTGTGTCCGAGATGTTTAACACACTCGCACTGAAAGTTCCCGTGTGCTGACTACAAGGTAGTGAGGTAATAGTTCACACTGTGTGTCCGAGATGTTTAACACACTCGCACTGAAAGTTCCCGTGTGCTGACTACAAGGTAGTGAGTTCATAGCTCACACTGTGTGTCCGAGATGTTTAACACACTCGCACTGAAAGTTCCCGTGTGCTGACTACAAGGTAGTGAGTTCAAAGTTCACACTGTGTGTCCGAGATGTTTAACACACTCGCACTGAAAGTTCCCGTGTGCTGACTACAAGGTAGTGAGGTAATAGTTCACACTGTGTGTCCGAGATGTTTAACACACTCGCACTGAAAGTTCCCGTGTGCTGACTACAAGGTAGTGAGGTAATAGTTCACACTGTGTGTCCGAGATGTTTAACACACTCGCACTGAAAGTTCCCGTGTGCTGACTACAAGGTAGTGAGGTAATAGTTCACACTGTGTGTCCGAGATGTTTAACACACTCGCACTGAAAGTTCCCGTGTGCTGACTACAAGGTAGTGAGTTCAAAGCTCACACTGTGTGTCCGAGATGTTTAACACACTCGCACTGAAAGTTCCCGTGTGCTGACTACAAGGTAGTGAGGTAATAGTTCACACTGTGTGTCCGAGATGTTTAACACACTCGCACTGAAAGTTCCCGTGTGCTGACTACAAGGTAGTGAGGTAATAGTTCACACTGTGTGTCCGAGATGTTTAACACACTCGCACTGAAAGTTCCCGTGTGCTGACTACAAGGTAGTGAGGTAATAGTTCACACTGTGTGTCCGAGATGTTTAACACACTCGCACTGAAAGTTCCCGTGTGCTGACTACAAGGTAGTGAGTTCATAGCTCACACTGTGTGTCCGAGATGTTTAACACACTCGCACTGAAAGTTCCCGTGTGCTGACTACAAGGTAGTGAGTTCAAAGTTCACACTGTGTGTCCGAGATGTTTAACACACTCGCACTGAAAGTTCCCGTGTGCTGACTACGGGGTAGTGAGGTAATAGTTCACACTGTGTGTCCGAGATGTTTAACACACTCGCACTGAAAGTTCCCGTGTGCTGACTACGAGGTAGTGAGTTCATAGCTCACACTGGTCAGTTAGACTGCAACGTTGACTTCTAGTTCAGAAACCAATGTTAAACTAATGAACGTAAAATACTTAGCAGTTCACGAATAGCCGATAGGAGCTGGGGGTGAGTCCTACGCCTTGCAAGGGACAAGCAATTATTTGTTACTATAGACTATAGAGTTGATAATGAAGTAAGCCAATATCAGCCTATTAAAAGGGGTGTGAGACAGGGATGTGTAATGTCTCCAGATCTGTTTTCCCTGTACAGTGAAAGTATTTTCAGAAATATTGAAGATATGGAAGGAATCAACATTGGGGGACGATGCATCAATAACATTAGATAATATGTCTTGATTGCAGACAATGAACAGGACCTGCAAAATTTAGTAGATGCGATTGTTACACACAGTGAACAACTAGGGTTAGAATTCAATCAATCATGTGCCATGCCGGAAAGCGAGGGCGGTCATGATTCGCCATTTCACTCGATCACCAGAGTCGTGGATCAGCTCAGTGTTCCTGTCTCGTCCATGCCATGTGGCCAAGCCATCCAGGTATTTTCCTCTCGGTCTTCCTCTTGGTCTGTTCCCTTCGATATTGCCAGCTGTCACTAAATTCTCCAGTCCATTTCTTCTCATAACATGTCCAAAAAATTTTGACTGTCTACGTCTAATTTCTCTAATCAATCTACGATTTTCATTTGTCTCTTGTAGTACTTGGTCATTGGTTTTTCTATCTGTCCATGGTATTCTTTGCATTTTCCTCAGAAACCACATTTCTGCAGCCATCAGATGTTTTTCAGCTTGACTGCACATTGTCCAAGTTTCACATCCATACAAAAGAACAGGCTCTATGTATCCCCTCAACACTCTTTTTCTCGTTTCAATTGACATCATTTTATTGGTCAGAATGTTTTTCATCTTGCTAAAGGCAAGAATTAAATTGTAAAAAGACACAGATTATGGTCGTCACTAGGAAGGACGAAATACCACAATGTAATATACAAGTAAATGGGAATATTCTTCAACAAGTGAGCAGGTACAATTATCTCGGAACAGTTATAACATCTGATGGGAGATGCCTTGAAGAGATTAGAACAAGAATCGCCATGGCAAAAGTAGCCTTTAGCAAGATGAAAAACATATTGACCAATAAAAAGATGTCAATTGAAACGAGAAAAAGAGTGTTGAGATGCTACATTGAACCTGTACTTTTATATGGATGTGAAGCATGGACAATGAGCAGTCAGGCTGACAAACATCTGATGGCTGTAGAGATGTGGTTTCTGAGGAAAATGCAAAGAATACCATGGACAGCCAGAAAGACCAATGAACAAGTCCTTCAAGAAACAAATGAAGATCGTAAATTGATTAGAGAAATTAGACGTAGACAGTCAAAATGTTTTGGGCATGTTATAAGAAGAAATGGATTGGAGAATTTGGTGACAACTGGTAAGATCGAGGGGAACAGACCAAGGGGAAGACCTAGAAGCAAGTACCTGGATGGCTTGGCCTTGTGGCATGGTCGAGACAGAAACACGGAGCTGATCCACGACTCTGGTGATCGAGTGAGATGGCAGAACATGACCGCCCACGCTTACCGGCATGGCACATGATGGATGGATGGATAGACGATCTGAACACCAATGCATCGAATTTAACTGATTAAGTGCCATGGGATGATCGTCGTATTCAAACTTTCCGTAATTGCCATGGGATTATAAATCAAACTATAGTTAAAATAGCAATACAGTAGTTTTCCATATACACCCCCCCCCCCCTTTTTTTTTAAATTGTATGTACATATAATGCAACATGTATGATACAATATTAACAACTTTTAAGTCACGACTGTTACGCATTCTTGCTTCCCATTTTCCGCCATCTATTTTTGTTTGGTTAAATCCTAATTTTTGTTTGGCACTGAATCTGTTAACAGTTAAAACTCGCAGCCAACCAACAATCATGCTCTTCGTTCTCACAGAACTGATCAAGTCCCAGAGATACAAGCATTCATTATTTAAAGTAACCACAGCTTAGGATAGAACGAATACACATATTGGTCGAAGAAAGACAGTGTTTAAGATAGAGCAAAAAAACGTAATAGTCGAAAGTAGCTAGTATTTAAGATGAAACGAATACTAGTAATAGTTGAATGTAGTCAGCGTTTAAGATAGAATGAATACAAGCAATAGTTAAGGAAGCCAGTGTTTAAGATAGAACGAACATATGCCATAGTTGAAGCTATCCAGTTTTTAAGATGGAATGAATGTAGGCAATAGTTGAAGGTAGTGAGTGTGTAAGATAGAACGAATACAACAGTTGAATGTAGGCAATGTATAAGACAGAACTGATACAAGTAACAGTTGAATGTAGGCAATGTTTAAGACAGAACTAATACAAGTAACAGTTAAATGTAGGCAATGTTTAAGACAGAACTGATACAAGTAACAGTTGAATGTAGGCAATGTTTAAGACAGAACCAATACAAGTAATAGTTGAAGGTAGCCAGTGTTTAAGATAGAACCAATACAAGTAATAGTTTAAGGTAGCCAGTGTTTAAGATAGAACCAATACAAGTAATAGTTGAAGGTAGCCAATGTTTAAGATAGAACCAATACAAGTAATAGTTGAAGGTAGCCAGTGTTTAAGATAGAACCAATACAAATAATAGCTGAAGGTAACCAGTGTTTAAGATAGAACCAACACAAGTAATAGCTGAAGGTAGCCAATGTTTAAGATAGAACCAATGCAAGTAATAGTTGAAGGTAGCCAGTGTTTAAGATAGAACCAATACAAGGAATAGCTGAAGGTAGCCAATGTTTAAGATATAACCAATACAAGTAACAGTTGAAGGTAGCCAGTGTTTAAGATAGAACCAATACAAGTAATAGCTGAAGGTAACCAGTGTTTAAGATAGAACCAATACAAGTAATAGCTGAAGGTAGCCAATGTTTAAGATAGAACCAATACAATTAATATCTAAAGGTAGCCAATGTTTAAGTTAGAACTATTACAAGTAACAGTTGAATGTAGTCAGTGTTTAAGATAGAACCAACACAAGTAATAGCTGAAGGTAGCCAGTGTTTAAGATAGAACCAAGACAATTAATAGCTGAAGGTAGCCAATGTTTAAGATAGAACTATTACAAGTAACAGTTGAATGTATCCAGTGTTTAAGATAGAACTGAGACAAGTAATAGCTGAAGGTAGCCAATGTTTAAGATAGAACTAATACAATTAATAGTTGAAGGTAGCCAGTGTTTAAGATAGAACCAATACAAGTAATAGCTGAAGGTAGCCAGTGTTTATGATAGAACCAACACAAGTAATAGCTGAAGGTAGCCAGTGTTTAAGATAGACCCAATATAAGGAACAGCTGAAGGTAGCCAATGTTTAAGACATAACCAATACAAGTAATAGTTGAAGGTAGCCAGTGTTTAAGATAGAACCAATACAAGTAATAGCTGAAGGTAGCCAGTGTTTAAGATAGAACTAAGGCAAGTAATAGCTGAAGGTAGCCAATGTTTAAGATAGAACTAATACAAGTAATATCTGAAGGTAGCCAGTGTTTAAGATAGAACCAATACAAGTAATAGTTGAAGGTAGCCAGTGTTTAAGATAGAACTAATACAACTAACAGTTGAAGGTAGCCACTGTTTAAGATAGAACCAATACAAGTAATAGTTGAAGGTAGCCAGTGTTTAAGATAGAACCAATACAAGTAATAGTTGAAGGTAGCCAGTGTTTAGAATAAAACGAATGTAGGTAATAACTTATAGCAGCCAGGTTTTAAGATACAATTTGCATGTTTACGTTCATCAGCTTTGAACTTAAACGTGGCCCACTCACCAGCTACTAGTACTAGTGAATGCACTGGACCGATTTTACGTGCAGGTTACCTTTTATCTATCGTCAATGTCCACCGTTACCAAGCAAAGACATATCAACAAACATCAGATTGAATAATGAAGACATGGAACTTATCACAAACTGTGAATATTTTGGCTCCATAGTAAACACTGATGAGAAATGTTCAAACGAAAACACCCGTGCAGATGCTGAAGTTGAACTATTTTAACAGCCTGTAGCACAACTTTGAAGCAACAGAAATGTGGTTCCTGAGACGAATGTTGCGAATTCCTTGGATTGCCAAAGTAAATAACAACGACTACCTGAAAGAGGCTAATGAAACTAGAAAATTATATACACAAATAAGAAAGAGACAAACAACTTTCTTTGATCATGTGATGAGAAGAGAGGCATTTAAGAACATCGTGATGACAGGGAACATTGAGGTGAAGAAAGGAAGGGACCGACTAAGAGAAATGATGATGGATGCACTGATACGGTGGCATGGGAGAAATATCAGCAGCAGAGTTGATCCAGAACACCAAAGGCAGAGATCTGTGGAGAGACATAGACTTCTACGTAAGCTGGCATTGCACTTGATGAACAGTTTTGGAATGAACACTGATAGAAGGCATAATTAACGGAAGAAAAAGCAGGGGTTCACGAGCACGGAGATGGATACAGGGCACTGGATAGACACTGGACATGAACATGCACACGGCAGTGGATCTGGTCAGGGATTGAGATTCTTCTCGGCGGGCCGTGATGAGAGAGATGTACCTCCTACACGATGCTGATGATGATGACGATGACGATGATAATAATGATGATGATGGTGATGATGATGATGATGATGATGATGATGATGATGATGATGATGATGATGATCATGACGCAGATGACGATGATGATGAGGACGATGATGGTCAGAATAAGTTAATAGCTACTTAAGACTACAGAGAAGCCGATTCTACTCAGAAATCAGTGTTGCAGAACTGAACATAAGCATGATTGAATAAACCTATTCGGCTGCCCGTCAGGTAGTCCATGAAGCGATCGGCGCGTGTCTCGTAATCCACGTAAGTGACGTGACATTTCTTAGGAATAATGACGAACAGCAAATTGCTGGACCCACGCATGATTGCTCCCTTTGTAGACAGTAATTTGGCGAAACATTTTCTACAACGATGTAATGCGTTATACAGAATCATACTGAATACTGAGTTTACGAACTGACATTACTGAATTAGGGATTAGCTAGTCGTTAGTCAATGTTCTAACTTCACGGCAAAGGGTCACCCTATAATGCTCCGTTTCTGTGCCAGTGAAAATTACACAAATGCTCATCATTGTCCTATGTGAAAAATGGAATAGACAACAGTCCCGACAAACTGACAGCACACACAGGTATGCATGTAAAAGGTCGCTATCAATCAGCCAACACAACAGGCCGCCACTAAAATTGCATATCATTGTCCATGGTAACGGCAGTCACTAGAAAACCAGCAGGTACATACACATTACTGCATAAGGCAAAACCAGCTAGTTCAGCAACCGGTCGTCCGTCATTTTTCTCAACATGCAGTTCACGTTACAAAGAACGCATTCCCCGTTACTCTTTTGAATAGCCGCCGAAATTCCCGATCGTGTTCCGAAAAAGAGAGTTAAAATTGTACCTTAACTTGATTGTTTTTGTTGTGTCATAGGTTATTAATGCTGTTTAACATCTGCAATGCTAGAGCCAGTCTGTGTCTAACTTCCTGTGAACATGTATAACGCTGGAGACGTTTTTAGTTTCCTGCATCGGGACAGCAATAAGGCATCAGTGAGGTTCACTTCTACTTTCTTACGAGCTCACGTTGTGCCTCTTTCTGCATATTTCTTTGTCACATTGTCGTCGTGTTTTTAGCTTCTGCACTTATTTGGGTAAAAAGAAAAAAAAAAGACTACTTGTTTTCGTTGTCTTACTTCTTTTGCTAGTTCTAAAGTAAAGATGATTTTGTTGTTTCTTTTATTTAGCCAACGATGGCAGATAACTAACTGGTCAGATATCCCGAATGACACGAATTCTTTGAAGGCTATTATGAACATGTTAAAAGAACTAGCAATATGTTCTGATTAATAAAGTTACACACGTTACATTTGTACAGGCAAAACGCTAATTCTAAAGACATTATTTAATATTTCGAATAACTCAGCAGGACGGACATTGAGGAAAAAGCATGGATTTTCAGTTCAGGGCATGCAGATGTGCGGGGCAATGAACAGGCTGGTTGGCTGGCTGCTGCTGCTGCCCCCACTGGGAGAAGAGCTACTTTATGATGAAGATGCTATGATAAAAGCTCTCTGGAATCGGGTGGAGAGTGCAGCTGAACAGACGGAGTATCCATATCTAGCAATACTACCTCAGAAGGAAGTGAGTAGAGGGTCAGGACAGGCGGACTATTATCAAAAGGCTACTGGAATAATCAACATAGGAACGCTTAGGCGGCTTTTGAAGAGGAACGTTGTGTGGCAATGTCCGGAAAGCAGTAATGTTGATTCTTAAATTCAGTATTTTGTATTCAAATTGCGGATGGTATTTGCACCACAGAAGTAGCAAAAATAGTGCCTACACTGGGCTACCTTCTTGGAGCAGCTCTTCGTTATGCGGCCTACCCACAGGCTGTGTTTCCAGTCTGGCTAATGCTCCCATGACTGGTATAGTATTGGCATTGCACACCCAAGGGGTTCCTAGATTTGGAGAAGGGGAGGAGAGTTCTGCGCCACAGTCTACGTGAAGATGATGATTCGGCAGTGAGGTGGGAGGAACGTCTCTACGCCAGACACAACTCAATAGAAGCAAAGCCTGTTCATGGCTCATACGACCTCAGTGTAGCCATACAGGGAGTAGAGAGATAGAATTCAGTTCTTCCAGTGGTATTCCAATCAACCAACCAACCATCCAACCAATCAACCAATCAACCAATCAACCATCCAACCAATCAACCAATCAACCAATCAACCAATCAACCAATCAACCAATCAACCAATCAACCAATCAACCATCCAACCAATCAACCAATCAACCAATCAACCAATCAACCAATCAACCAATCAACCAATCAACCAATCAACCAATCAACCAATCAACCAATCAACCAATCAACCAATCAACCAATCAACCAATCAACCAATCAACCAATCAACCAATCAACCAATCAACCAATCAACCAATCAACCAATCAACCAATCAACCAATCAACCAACCAACCAATCAACCAATCAACCAATCAACCAATCAACCAATCAACCAATCAACCAATCAACCAATCAACCAACCAACCAATCAACCAATCAACCAATCAACCAATCAACCACCAACCAATCAACCAATCAACCAATCAATCAATCAACCAATCAACCAACCGACCGACCAACTCTCGATCGACCAATGAACCAACCGACCGACCGACCAACCGACAGACCAACCAACCAACCAACCAACCACCAACCAACCAACCAACCAACCAACCAGCAAGCCACTAAGCCAGCCAGCCAGCCAACCAGCCAATCCATATTTTGGGGTCCTAATGTTCATTCTAACTATTGAGTGTATTTTTGCCAAGAAATCAACAATCAGCTGAAAGATGCTGATGTTGACAGCGATGTCCTGTAAAGGATATGCGAACAAAACAAAACCATGTTCATTCTGCCGATCTCCCTGGCCTAGAGGTTGGCGACTTTCTCCGTAATCCCGTTTATTCACTTGAGCAAACGCAGCTACGCGAGAATCGGTAGCGGTTCTAGCCGCTCCCGTTACTTAAGGGATATGTGAGCTGGCCGCTCAGAAAGCAATGGCAAACCACTGAGCGTAATCTTGTCAAGAAATCAACAAGAGCAGTTCATGCTGGTGTTGACAGCGATGTCCTGTAATAGGATATGCGGGGGAAAAAATGTTCATTCTGGTTTTACCTCCACCCCTCCCCCACCTCATTATTTCATCTTTGTGTTGTGGTTATGTGGGTAGTAAAACGTCTGTCAGCCTAGCGTCACCACAATCCTTTCACGGTATTCGTTGCATTGTCCTCGGAAACCACACTTCCACTGACGTTCGATGTTTCACTTGTATAGAACAGTATGGGTTATATTTAACACTTAAATACTCCTTTTTCTCGCTGCAGTTGACAACTTTTGTTTATGTGTGCTGGATTATTTCACCAAGATGAAAGCACAGTTGAGGACAGAAGTAATCAATAACCCGAAGAGATGAACCGACTAATTTTCGGTAACGTAGGTTAGGTAATTCGATAGGCAGATAATGAGCCGGACATAATGACGACTGAACTAATCTGCCCGCAATAAATGAATGGTTAGGGGAGAAACTTGTTTTGTTAGTTGAAAGTCGGGCAAATGTTTTAGAAACGAGATGATTGTGAGTGCATGAGCTATCTGTTGTGTGTGCATGAGCTACAGTTTGTGTATGCATGAACTATTGTTGTATATCATGAACTGGATCTGTTGTAAGTATATGAACTACTGTATAACACAATGGACATGATCTTTTGTGAGTGAATGAACTGTTACTGCATATGAACTTGATCTATTGTGAGTGAATAAATTACTGTATGTGAACTTGATCTATTGTGAGTGAATAAATTACTGTATAACATAAAGAATATGTCAGTTGTGAGTGAACTTGATCTGTTGTGAACGAACGAATGAATGAACTAACTTTATTTTCAAATGATCACAATTTGGGCACGCTGGCCCGTTTTACATTCGGCCCTTCCAATCACTCATCTTTCGTACATCAATTAAATATTTTGCAGGTTACATTCACATAGGAAGAAAACATTTTCAAATGAAAATTGTGAACATAAACAATGCTTATTACCATGTTATGAGACAGGCAAGAAGCCAGCCACACATACACAGCACATTCGGAATGAACTAATGTATATGAACTTGTCTTTTGCAAGATGAAAAACATACTGACCAATAAAAGATATCAATTGAAACGAGAAAAAGAGTGTTGAAGTGCTACATAGAACCTGTACTTTTGTATGGATGTGAAGCGTGGACAATGAGTAGTCAAGCTGAAAAACATCTGATGGCTGTGGAGATGTGGTTTCTGAGGAAAATGCAAAGAATACCATGGACAGTCAGAAAAACAAGTCCTTCAAGAAACAAATGAAGATCGTAAACTGATTAGAGTCATTAGATAAGACAGTCACAAATTGTTTGGACATGTTATGAGAAGAAATGACTTGGAGAACTTAGTGACAACTGGCAAGATCGAAGGGAAGAGACCAAGGGGAAGACTGAGAAGTAAATACCTGGATGGATTGACCACATGGCATGGTCGAGACAGGAACACGGAGCTGATCCACGACTCTGGTGATCGAGTGAGATGGCAGAACATGACCGCCCACGCTTATCGGCATGGCACATGATGGATGGATGAATATGAACTTGATCTATTGTCAATGAATACACTACTGTATAACATGCAGAAAATGATCTGTTGTGAGTTAACGAATTACTGTATATGAACTTGATCAGTTGTAAATGAATAATCCACTGTATATGAACTGGATTTATTGTGAGTTAATGAACCACTGTATATGAACTTGATCTATTGTGAGTGAATGAACCACTGTATCTTGATCTATTGTGAGTGAATGAACCACTGTATCTTGATCTATTGTGAGTGAATGAACCACTGTATCTTCATCTGTTGTGAGTGAATCAACCACTGTATATGAACTTGATCTGTTGTGAGTGATTGAATTACTGTGCATAAACTAGATCTGTTGTGAGCGAATGAACTACTGTATAACAAACACATCGAACTTGATCGCTTGTGAGTGAGTGAACCACTGTGTATAAACTTGATCTGTTGTGAGTCTATGAACCACTATATAACATCACAAACATGATCAATTGTGATTGCATGAACTGCGGAAAACATCATGAACTTGGTCTTTCTGAATGCATACACACTGCATTAACACCCTCATTTCCATCTGTCGTGTGCGCATACAATACTACATAACGCCATCAATTGATTCATCTATTCCCTTAGTAGCATGCTTTTGTGTTCATGTGTCTATCAGTCTCTCATGTTTGGGAATGATACTCGCCAATGAAAACTATTTCACGCCTATGGACCGAGTAAATTGCAGCGTGATCTAGACTTTGCAGACAAAAGCGTCTCCCATCTCACGCGCCAAATAAGTTGCAAGATAAATTGAGATCGTGTCTGCAGAGGATATAAAATCCTGGTCTGGCAATCCACACGGGACAGTGAAAAATGATGAAACTAAACAAGGGAGATGCCAGTATGATTACCCTTGCTGACAACGTCACTTTCAGATTGGTGGGACGAGGGTTGAGTTGAGTTGAGTTGAGTTGAGAACCGACATCACTGCACTCAGGACATTCCCATATATGCTCAGTCCCCTCGTTCAACAGCCAGCGAAGAGTCATACTACTAATCGTTCCCACCGCTATCTGATTAAAAGTTCTCCTGGTCTTCCCTCTCAGTTTTGAGATTCTTCCAGAACCCCTGCCGATCACCCGCAATCTCATTCTTTCCACATGTGGGTTCTCAATCTGTTCCTCCGCCTTCTCCACCTGGTCCCACAAGCGCACGACCACCTCCCCCTTGTCCATAGGCAAAATACCACCAAGAGGTGCATTTCCTGCTAGCCTATCAGCCTGTTCATTCCCCTCGTACACCCGCATGGCCAGGGCGGGATGAGGGTAATGACTTGGTATATCATAGTGACACTTCGAAGACACAACGACGGTTTAAATAAGACCATACGAGTGGAAGTCAATAAGTAAGTCATAAATGGCTGTAGAAAAATAACTAAATATGATAATAACTTGAAAGCAGTTTATTTGTATACATACATTGTCCCTTTATTTCTAAACGTAATTTCACCAACATTGATGCACGTATCCCATAGTTTCATCAGTCCTCCCAAACCGGCTGCATAGCCCTGCATGCTCTGTTTTCTAAACCACGTTTTCACTTCACATTCAACTTCGGCGTCATTCGCAAAATGTCTCCCGCCAAGGTGGGTTTTCAGTGGACCAAAAAGGTGGAATTCGCTAGGGGCTAAGTGGTGGAACTAAGTGGTGGCTAAGTGTTACAGAACGTCCCACCTTAGTTGGTTAATTTTCTCCTGTGTTAATCGAGCCGTATGTGGTCTGACATTGTCATGAAGAAGCAACACTTCTCTAGCCAGCAGCCATGGGCGTTTTCTTCGAATTGCTCATGAAGCATCGATGTAACTTCACAGTACGATTCATAATTCACATTGTCACGTTTCTTCTTGGAATTGGTTAAAAGCACTCCCTGATAATCCCAGAACACTGTCAGCATAACATTCCCTGCTGATGGCGTAAACTTGAAATTTTTTGAAGTAGGATGTTTCCATTGTATTGAAGCACGCTTTGATTCGGGCTGGTTGTAAACATAAACAGGAAGAATTTCCTTATGAATTTCCTTTGCAGGCAGTCCTTTTGCCCACAAACAACGCACAACAGCACGTTGCTCGTTGGTTGTACACTGCGTAATTACAGTCGACATTTTGTTTATGCGCTGCGCATGCGCATGATACACCTGGCGTCACTTGACGAACGGGAATATAAGGTTCGATGTAGCTGTCACCTAATGACACCTGCAGAAAACACCAACTACATTTACCTGCAACCCCACAGAAATGTGTGACTTACTTATTGACTCGCCCTCGTATGATTCCCCCCCCCCCCCCCCCCCCCCAAAAAAAGGTAGTGGGTATATGGTGCTGGGTCTTTATTATTATATATCAACCGGTACTGAACGGGTTATGTGGTCAGAACCAGACCGTAAGCCTTTACTTTAAACTTGGGGGGGGGGGGGGGTCTTAACAGCCTTACATTCTGGGATAAACAAATATCAGCAGCTGAATTACTAGATTCAACAGGAGATAAAAAGATGAGTCGAATCATGATCGTCCACGTCTGTTTGAAGATAGTGTGAAAACGATCGCGAATGCAGTAAAACAAAGAGCATTTTTCTGAAGCATAAAACTGCACGGCAGAGGCTAAAAAAGGCTTAAATGCTTTAAAAGACAAGAGGCTCGGCGTCACTGCACACGAACATCGAGACTGTAGAGGCTAATAACAAGGAACTGGAGTTAAGAACGTATATTAGCGGCCACAACCTTATTCTGCGACGTAGAACCATGCAAACTAGAGCGGCAGACATGAATCATATATCACGAAGGTCGAGATATAAATAGCTCTTGCATATGCATACAAACAACTACATACGTATTCTGAAGGACATAAAGGGATTTAAAGGAAAGAAGGTCGACGTTATTGCACTTGGTTTATTTTTCCGATCGCTCAGTATCTTTCCGAAAAGCGGCCTGTCAAAAGCATCGTACAGAGGACAAACACCGAAGCTCCATGCGCCACCCCAAGAAACTCTGAAAACATTACACTCTGAGCCGAATGACTGCGTTGGAGAACGAACCAACGATCTTCAGAGCGAGAGGTAAGGCGCTTTGACCTACTTCGCCACGGTGACCTAAATAAATGTCATCCCATTTCTGTCATCATCATCGTCACGCTATGCTGATAAGCGTAGGCGGTCGTGTTTCGCCATCTCACACGGTCACCAGAGTCATGGAGCAGCTCTATGTTCTTGTCTCATTAATGTCACGTGGCCATGTTATCAAGGTATTTAACTCTCGGCTTTCCCCTTGCTCCTTTCTCCCCAATCTTGCCAGTTGTCGCCACTTTCTCCAGTTTATTTCTTTTCATAATGTGCCCAAGAAATCTGTCTGCGTCTAATTTCTGTAATCAGTTTACGGTTTTCATTTGTTTCTTGTAGGACTTGTTCATTGGCTTTTCTGTCTGATCTGTTATTCTTTGCGTTTTTCTCAGAAATCACATTCCCACTGCCAATAGATGTTTTTCATTTTGCCTGCTAATTGTCCTTGTTTCACACCCATACAAAAGTGCAGGTTCTATGTAGCACTTCAACGCCCATCCACTATACTTCTTCTAATGAGCTAGTTATTTACAAGGTGATTGGTTAGCATTATTATGTGTGTTTGCTCACTTTGAACTCAAGCGTTGTCCATACTCATGTTGCTACTTCTAGAGCGCTGGATTGATTTTTTCGTGTGGATTAGCTTTCCCTATTACCAGTGTCCCTCGCCATCAGGCGAATCCACTCCTACTTCTGACCTACTTATAATGTACGTCCCCATGTCAACTACGAGAAGTCAACATTTTAGTCCAACTGATCAGTATAGGGGTTACCTAGGCATTACCACACTGACAGTTTAAGAACGAATTCTCTTATCCAATCGGCCATGTCAACCTCCGATGTTGGTTCTGTACCCACAAAATCTCCCCAACCAATCCACACATCCCGCACCCACCCACCCACATCCCCCTCCCATCCCTCAACCTACACACAATCACACAACCACACATCCTCCACCCACCAACACACCCCCTAATCACCTCTCCCCCAATCGCACATCACTTAACCACCGACACACACACACACATCCCCCACCCATGCACACAAACATCTCACCACCCATACACACATCTCTCGCACACATCCCCCACCCACACATTCCCACACACACACCCATCTCTCCACTCACCCACACATCCTCCATCCAGCCACACACATCTCCCACCAACACACACCCCACCACCCACATATACGTCCCGACCTACCCACACATCCCACACACGTTCCCCATCCATACACACAACCCCACACCCATACCCCACATCACCTACACACACCCCACACATCCACCCACACATCACCACCCACCCACACCTACACACCCCACTACCAAATCACACACACACACACACACTCCATCCACCCAAACACATACACCCACCTACACATCCCAGCCAACACACACACGCATCTTCCCGCCCACACATCTCTCATCCACACTCACACATCCCTGCCCACCTGCACATTCTGCCACCCACCCTCACACCCCCCACACACATCCCTCACCCCACATTTCTCACGCACACATCCCCACCCACCCACACATCCCCACCCACAACCACATCGCCACTCACACACACATCCCCTACCCAAACACACCTCCTCAGCCACACACACATCCTACACCCATAGACACATCCCCCACCCACCCACCAATACTCCAATCCATTAACACATCTCCGAACACACCCCACACATACCCCCACAACACACACATCCCCCACACACAATCCCCACACACAATCCCCCACACACGTCCTCACATCTAGACACATATATGATGCCTCACATAATCACTGAAACTAATATAAACAAACTCGGACACTGTACACGCACATACACTGACGATTGTCGTGAGCATCTCACAAAAATGTAAAAAAGGGAGAAATTAATGAATGAAAATTGAGATCGAGGGTAAGAGAGAAAGGGGAGGGCAGAGAAGTAAATACCTGGATGGCTTGGCCACGTTGTACGGTTGAGACAAGAACATTGGGCTGATCCAACAACTCTGGTGATTCAGTGAGATGACAAAACATGACCGCACACGCTTACTGGCATGGAACATGTTGATGATGACCTGTGGTTAAACACGTGTAACATGTGGTTAAACCAGTGTTCCTGTGGTTAAACCAGTGTTACCAGTGGTTACACCTGTGTCACTTGAGGTTAAACCAGTGTTACATGTGGTTAAACACGTGTTACATGTGGTTAAACCAGTGTTACCCATGGTTAAATCAGTGTTACCTGAGGTTAAACCAGTGTTACGCGTGGTTAAACACATGTTACCTGTGGTTAAACCAGTATTACCCGTGGTTAAACCAGTGTTACCTGAGGTTAAACCATTTTTACCCGTGGTTAAACCATTGTTACCTGAGGTTAAACCAGTTTTACATGTGGTTAAACACATGCTACCTGTGGTTAAACTAGTGTTACCTGAGGTTAAACCAGTGTTACCCGAGGTTAAACCAGTGTTACCTGAAGTTAAAACAGTGTTATATGTGGTTAAACACATGTTACCTGTGGTTAAACCAGTGTTACCCGTGGTTAAACCAGTGTTACCTGAAGTTAAAATAGTGTTATATGTGGTTAAACACATGTTACCTGTGGTTAATGATGATGACGATGATGATGATGATGATGATGATGATGATGATGATGATGATGATGATAAGTAAGTAGTATTTACCTAAAGTGAAACCAGTGTTACCTGATGGTTAAACGAGTGTTTGTATTTTGTGCATATCCTATTTACAGGGCATTGCAGTCAACAACAAACATTTTTACTGCTGTTGTCTTGGCAAGTTTTACGGTCAGTAGTTTGCCATTGCTTTCTGAACGACTGGCTCACATACCTTTCCGTAAGGAACCAACGCGACGCGATCCGTTGCCGAATCTCGCGCAGCTGTGTTTCGTACGTGAGTATACTGGATTACGAACAACGTCCTTAACCTCTTCGCCAGGGAGTCAGGCTAAACACGTGTTACCTTAGTTAGTTAGTTAATTAGTCGCAGTTCCAACTTCACAGCAACGGGTCGTCCCCATTATGCTCCGTTCCTGTGCCAGTGAATATCACACAAAACCTGTTGTTAAAAAATAGTTACCTGTGGTGAAACAAGTGTTAAAAATATATGTTTGCATATCCTTTACAGGACATTGCTGACAACATCAGCATCTTTCAGCTGATTGTTAATTTCTTGGCAAGATTACGCTCAGTAGTTTGCCATTGCAAAACAAGTGTTACCTGTGGTTAAACAAGTAATGTGTAAATTAAAGGACTATTTGAGAAGCATCGTGCGTATTTGGTATATGGTCACTTAAACGCTAAATACATGTATGAGCTTTCAAGGACGTTGCAGTCAACCCCAGCATTTATCGGCTGTTTTTTTTTTACAATTTTATTATTGTCTAGGCACAGTTATTTAATTGTTTATCTTTGCATATAAATGGGTAGGGGAAACAACCGCTGTATTTTGCCAAGACAATCATGCCTCTCAAATTGAAGACAATTGTGTGCAATAAGTTCTTGTCCTTGAAAGTTAGAAAAAGAGTTCTTGCTTAAAAAAGTCGATTAAAAGTCGACAGGGTCGACTTCAATGCACCGGGTTTTATCCCATATGGCTCGGTCTCTTTCCGCAGCGCGGAAAGCGTCGCACAAAGCACGAGCTCCGTAGCTCTAGCGACGACCCCCAGAAGTCTCCGAAAAATTTAACTCGTGAACCGAAGGACGGGGCCGGGGATCGAACACACTCGGAGCCCGAGTCAAACGGCTTAACCACTTAGTCACGGAGACTCCACGGAGTTCTTGCATACTACATAGAACCAATTTTAACCAAACGATTGCGAATCCTGAACAATTAGTAAACAGATGAAAAAATCTCTGGAAGCCTTGGAGATGTGGTTTTATAGAAGAATGCTGAAAATTAGTTGCACAGCCAAAATTAGCATTCTAGATGTTTTCCGGGAAACTTATTACAAACACCAAAAAATAAGCAGTCATCATTTTTGGGGGGGCCACATTATAAGAGGACAACAGCCGGAACATGTTGTGACAACTGGAAAGATTTGTAGAAAAAAGAGATAGAGGAAGACAGTGTGACAAATTTCTTGACAGCCTTGTGTCATGGCACGGAAGGGAGTCAACACACGAATTGATCCATGCCGTTGCTGATCGCAATTTGCGGAGAGGCAAAGCACTGGATGATGATGATGACGATGATGATGATGATGATGATGATGATGATGATGATGATGATGATGATGATGATAAGTAAGTAGTATTTATTATTGTTGTTGTTTTCCACTTATGCCACTAAGCGTCGTGGGGAGGAGTTATCGAAGTTCCAGCGCTTGTGACCACCGCCTTTCCCTGAATTTTCCTGCACATTTTCGTGAGTAGTATTGTTAATGATCAAATAAATTCCCTACCCGTTTGCTAGACCTCTCATAGGCTCCTTGTCACAGGCTGCTCAGAGAACGGTCATGGTTGACTCAGGCAGAAGAGAAGTATGCAACCTTGAGAAAACTGGCAGTAGCAAGGAATGGTTAGAGTGCCGAATAGAAAGAAACCCAGGCTTCTGTGGGGTTATAATAACACTTAGGCCGTACGGAAGCTAAACTTCAGCAGTTTATTAAGGACTACTCTCGTCCTGGCGATGTGATTATCTATACTGATGGCTCCGTGTTAAGAGGCACTAGTGTTGGAACTCTACGCTGGCGGTTGAAGATGAGGACCCAGCGCTTATGGGCATGTCCAGAGTGTAGTGGTGTTGTCTCTTGATTCAACTCAACTAACAGGTTCCTTACATTTTTACCCTGTCCACTTTCCCCATTTACCTCTGTGTCTGCTTATCAATACCAGTAAATGTTTCTTCTTATTTATGACGTCTGTGTTTACATTTGTTAAGAGATGTTATGAATGAAATAAATTCATAAAGGGAATGGTTCCATCGCCCTACTACTGAGTTGAGTGCGTGGAGCGACACTGTGAGCTGTGAATTTCGTGTGGAGTGCTTTTACATCTGTCCGCGGTTTTTTAGTAGTGTGAACTGCATGTTCAGAAAGATGGCAACCGACCGATCGCTGAACTAACTGGGTTACCTTATGCAGTAATGTGTGGCTGCTACTTTTCTAGTGACTGCTGCTTCAAGTTGAGTTGAGTTAAGAACCGACATCACTGCACTCAGGACATTACCATACGTGATACGTCCCCTCGTTCAACAGCCGCTTCCATCTACAATGAATTGTATTTTTCGTGGCGGACTTTTGTGTTGGCATTCTGACAGCGGCATTATGCATGCTAACCTGTGCGGGCTGTTGATTTGTCGAGACTCCTGCCTCTTCCACTTTTCACATGAAGCAGTGAACAGCATTTTGTGAGATATTGTCTGGCACAGAGGAACGGAGCATAATGGAGCGACGCTTTGCGTGAAGTTAGAACCGCAACTAACTGACTAACTATTCATAAATGTAAAACATTATTGGTAATTTTTGAAACAATGCCTCCCACAATCAACCGTGAAGCGGTTGGGTGAATTACTTCAGCTGAAATATGTCTACGAGTGCATCATATTTCAGTCACAGTATCATTCATCTGTCACATAACAAGATATCTTACCTTTGCAATATGTACCCGACGAAATATGCCCGGCAAGAAATCATGCGATATTTTATTATATATTATTTATATATATGTTTTCTAAACCAAATTTTCATTTCACATTCAACTTCAGCGTCATTCGCGAAATGTCTCCCGCCAAGGTGGGTTTTCAGTGGACCAAAAAGGTGGAAATCGCTAGGGGCTAAGTCAGGGCTTTAAGGTGAATGTTCCAGAACTTCCCACGTTAGTTGGTTAATTTTCTCCTGAGTTAATCGAGCCGTATATGGCATTGTCATGAAGAAGCAGCACTCATCTAGTCAGCAGTCCTGGACGTTTTCTTCGAATTGCATCATAAAGCATGGATAGAACGTCACAGTACGATTCAGAATTCACACTGTCACTTTTCTTCTTGAAATTGGTTAAAAGCACTCCATGACAATCCCAGAACACTGTCAGCATAACCTTCTCTGCTGATGGCGTAACCTTGAATTTTTGGACACAAGGTGAGGAAGGATATTTACATTGCATTAAAGCACGCATTGATTCGAGCTGGTAGTTAGCATAAACAATAAGCATTTCCTTATGGATGTCCTTTGCAGTCAGTCATTTTGCCCACAACAAAACAACGCACAACAGCACGTTGCGCTTTGGTTGTACACTCTTTAAGTACAGTCGCCATTTTGTTTATGCGCTGCGCATATGCATGAGACACCAAGCGTCACCTGATAAACGGGAATATAAAGTTCGATGTTGCTGTCACCTAATGACACCTGTAGGAAACACCAACTACGTTAACCTGTGTGACATGTTTGATTGAGTTGCCAGAGGACCTAGTTAGTAGTGTTCTCTGGAGATATATCTTGAATAATAAATAACAAGATAAATAATATGATTTAGCACGTTTTGTCTAGAGGTCACTCAAATGAGCTAATCATTCCCGCAATAGCCTTTTTGGAGAACATTTTTCTTTGGCTCAAACCCCCACTGTGAGACCACTATGTATCTACACAGAAAATTATAAAAGAAGTAAAAGTTCCCTTAAGGCCAGAGAAGATCTGAACTATTAGCGCCTGTACAACTGAGGATCCCTCTCACTCAACATAATGTTGCCAGTGTGCTGTTCGTCCGTCACATAGATCTCCTATATATTTTGTCAGTATGACCTATATCAGGTTGTCCCATTTCTTTGGGATTGTAGGATTCAGGGTTTGTAGACAAACAAACTTCAACAATAACTGTACATAACATCTGTTGGACAGGACATCTACATGACAGTTTCTTGACAAAACTGGAACATGCATTCACAAGGAATTGTTTACACCACAAGTGTACAAGATAGACATCATGAGATACTTGACAACATCTATACAGGACTTTTCACAATATGTATAATCAACCACAGCACCTAAGACAGACACCAGTTACAATACTTGACAGCAATTGTACAAGAAATTCACTGGGGACATGTACTTCAAACACCGGTCCATTAAATACACAATTTATTGAGTTGATGGTGAGTTGAGTGATGACCATTGTCTCATCTCCTGTCATGTCAACAATTCAATTATTGCATAGATAACGCATAAAATATGTCACACATGCAGGTTGATAAACAAGATACAACCCTTTTACTCCACCAACTAATAACTCTCCTCCACCTCTCCTCTCTAATTACCACTACACCATTGGCTTTTATCTCTTCTTCCACTGTTAATGAGGGAAAACCAAGATAAGCCATAACCTGGGGCAAGCATAGGGACCTTCTGCTCCACTGGTCTGTTTAATCCTTTTAGCACCTATGATGGGTGTTGGACAGCTCAGGTTGCAGTTCTCCCCATGATGATTTTCCAAGTCTGACTAATTATCCCCTACTGTCACAGTTTGAAGAAAAGCTACAGCCTTGTCTTTCACTGGTGAGTTGACTGTTTATGAAGTTGAGACTTAGGATGTTGTTCTCCTTTTCCTGTAGAGGAAGATCTAAGATACAAATATGTCCCAGTCTTCTTCCTTCTCCTCAGTCTATCTCACGTACTTTACAAGTCTTCATTCCGAAACACTGTGTGAGCACCAGGCTGGAGATTAACTAAGATAAGTCCTAGCCAAACATTCCATTGTCCCAGTCATTTCACCAGACGTCCTGAATGAGGTTCACCACCATAGACTTGTTGTTTAGTTCTCAGATGACATTTGATTGACTCAAAGATCACTGTCCAGTTCACCACTATTATAGTGCTTCAGATTGTGTTATGCTCCCATTTATGCATTCAGCTGTTAAAGAGCTGAGAGAAAATTCTTCTTGATATTCCCACATTTTGATAGGGAGTCCCTTCTGGATCTAGGACTTCTGTTTAGTTGTCCCAGATGATATATGGATGGCCTCTCCACCATACTGTTCTCTGTCGATATATAAGATGGCACAACATCTCTTTACATATGTTAAAAGATAAGGTTATTATACATCAACAAACACAGATTGGGGATGGGGAGGAAAAGGATGGGTGTGGTCCCAACACACCTCTCCTAGTTTGATGATGATGTGAATTTCACTGTGATGTACTGTGGGTGATATGTGTTCAATTCACCCTTATCTGTGGTAATCACAAGACCATATGCTGAGACAGGGTAGCTTAACACAATGACAAGCATTTATGTGGTCTAAGTTCCACAATGTTTAAACCACAGTAGACCTGGGCACAAGGAGGACCAGACACAGTACAGCAATCATTGTGACATAGCAACATGGGACAGGCATTGTGAAGGGAAATGGAAAATAGGCATTTACAACTGCAATCTGCATTATGTATTAACTAATGGCATTTACCAAATTAGCAGACCAGACATCCATTCCCATGGCTGTGATGTCGGTGCATGAATGTCCTATTCCATATACACTCACTCAGCAATGCCAGACCTCACCCCTTTTCTCAGACAGACCTGACTCACAGGTACATCATCATCATCATGTGCTCTTTCCCCACTGAGTAATTTCCATGTCTACTACAGTAGGTAACAGAAGCTCAATTGCATACACAATTGTTCACATATGCACCAAGCACATATGTGGAAAAACATGTTTAGTCCCTGTAAATTTGCATGAGCCATACATTATATTCAGCCAACTAAGACACAGGTTCACACACCTATGGTTCTCTTAAGAACTAGTTTATATGAACCAACCAACAGTAGAGGTAACAGTGTAATACTTCAAAGAGAAATTATAGTAATTCTCTTGAGCTTATAGCCACCAGGCATCACATGGACTTAGCAAGTTCTGGCGTGCCATCACAGTCCTGTTTACATATGGATATTTGAAGCATCTTTCTTTCTACTAATGTGAGAGGCTATTTATTAAATCACCAACTCATTCCTCCAACATTCTCAGCGTTTTACAAAGGAACTTGTACATGTTTACACCACTCATTCCAATCCAGACTGCCATTTGTTAACTCGCGAGAGCAAAGGTACAGTTGATTTAAGAATAAGTCATCCTAGGCATGACGAATGCACAAGGGGTTTGGGTTTGCGAATTTGCATGAGCGTACTATACATTCATCAAGCATACGCAACCAGTCACAACAAGGGATTTATATGCACTTGGAGTATACAGCGTGAAAGACATGTCAAGGTTGAAGAAGCAGTATCCAGAATACTCGCGCACAGAAGTTAGGTTTTCCATTTTCACATTTTATTCATAAAATACTCTTATATTCTTCTCATTCGTTCACTAGGCACAACTACAACATTAAAATATGTTTTAAAGTGGTACCTGTTGTCCAGAGAACAATATATTATTGAATCTTTAAGGGCATTGTTGGGTCATCACATCACACTAGCGACCGCTCCCGGTGAAATCCCCGCTCAACTAATTAGATTTTAAAATATGGCCCAGGAATAGCTTGGGCTCATTACTTATTAACCAATCAAAAGACAAGCGCATATATCGCTGCCCTCCCCCAACTCGTTCTAGAACATACTAGTTCCAAGAATCGTCCTTCTAACTGGAAACGCCCCCGTTCCGACTTAAAGTATTTTTATGTATGTGTAGGGCTGGGAATGGGGAATTCTGTTCCATCATGCCACAACCTGCCATCCCACAGAACTGTGTGAGTTACTTATTGACTCTCCCTCGTAGCAAAGGGCCCTTTTATACACATTAATGCGCTTGGTCTTTAGGTGCTGATCCCATATTTTTATGCACGAATCAAAACTTGATGGGTAATGTGTTCAGTATCAGGCCGGCCGTACTTACTTCCCAGAATATTTTGACATAAATTTTATGATGGATCGACTTGGAAGCCTGGATGAATTGTAAACAAACCCATCTTAATGGGGATTCGAAGGCATAGCGGAGCCGACAGGTATAGATCCTAGCCATTGCGCTGCCACTGCTCCTGTGGATATAAGGGGACATTTAAACATAATTATTACCGAGGGAAGAATGCAGTAGAAGTTAAAGTTAGCGACCGCGCATTCTGGCTTGATGCCATAATCGATATTTCACCGCCCTCAAATAAGAGGCCTCTAGTTCTTTAACTCTAGAAGGCCGTAGAGTTATTGCTGGGGTTGATGGCGGGCTATCTATAGTAATCGAGCATACTCACATTCATTGTCTTTATTTTGTCTATTTCCTACTGGTTCATCATCATCATCATCATCATCATCATCATCATCATCATCATCATCATCATCGTCATCATCATCATCATCGTCACCATCATCATGTCCTTGATGTTGTCAATCCATATTTTTTCATGTGGTTGAGTGTCTGTTTGTGTTTGTTTGTTCTGTGCTGACGAAGGCTTTAGCCGCAACGCCCATTTTGTTTCTTGTTAAATGTTCTAGTAAAGCTCATAATCTACTTCTCGTTTTTTTTAAATTTTTATTTTTACTGTTGATAGCTATCCCACTACATTCATAAAGAAAACTCTGCATTGGAATCTGGTTGCACCTTAATTAGAACTCCTTCACTGCTTGGGCAGAGAAGATGGCACTGAGGAGTTTTATTTCACCATGCTGAGAACCCTTCACTTACAGGAAGAGAGTCCACCACTCAGAGAAAGTCATATCCACTTGTGCAGAGCATTCCACTAGAAAGAGAACATTGTATCGTGTAACCCTTGCCGTATTACAGAGAACTCTTCCACTGGACATGGAACATTGTATTGTGTAACGTTGCCGTCTTACAGAGAACTCTTCCACTAGACAGGGAACATTGTATCGTGTAACGTTGCCGTCTTACAGAGAACTCTTCCACTAGACAGGGAACATTGTATCGTGTAACCCTTGCCGTCTTACAGAGAACTCCTCCACTAGACAGGGAACATTGTATCGTGTAACCCTTGCCGTCTTACAGAGAACTCTTCCACTGGACAGGGAACATTGTATCGTGTAACGTTGCCGTCTTACAGAGAACTCCTCCACTAGACAGGGAACATTGTATCGTGTAACCCTTGCCGTATTACAGAGAACTCTTCCACTGGACAGGGAACATTGTATCGTGTAACGTTGCCGTCTTACAGAGAACTCTTCCACTGGACAGGGAACATTGTATCGTGTAACGTTGCCGTCTTACAGAGAACTCTTCCACTAGACAGGGAACATTGTATCGTGTAACGTTGCCTTCTTACAGAGAACTCTTCCACTAGACAGGGAACATTGTATCGTGTAACCCTTGCCGTCTTACAGAGAACTCCTCCACTAGACAGGGAACATTGTATCATGTAACCCTTGCCGTCTTACAGAGAACTCTTCCACTAGACAGGGAACATTGTATCGTGTAACCCTTGCCGTCTTACAGAGAACTCTTCCACTAGACAGGGAACATTGTATCGTGTAACCCTTGCCGTCTTACAGAGAACTCCTCCACTAGACAAGGGACATTATAGCGTGTAGTCCTTGTCCTTGGTAGTGAGAACTATTCCACTAGACAGAGAACATTGTAGCATTTAGTCATTGTGCATTGTAGTGAGAACTCTTCCACTGGACAGAAAACATTGTAGCATTTAGTCATTGTCCGTTGTAGTGAGAACTCTTCCACTAGACAGGGAAAATTGTAGTGTGGAATCCGTGTCTGTCGTAGTGAGAACTCTTCTATTAAACGGACAAAGGACGTGGCACCATTGAAACAGTATTCATTGGTTTGAGAACCTTCACACTGTGCTGTACTGACACATTGCCGCCTTGACAGGCGATAGATGTGGTGTTTTAAAAAAAAGCATAATAACCTCTCCTTTTTTTTTTATTGATAAAGAATAATGAAGACCATTCATTTCATCCAGGGGGTTGAAAGTATGGAGCCGTGAGTTCTAAGATGGCTTATAAGGCCTATTTTGGCTCGAAATGTTCTTTGACAATGTGAGCTAGGAATGCTTGACGTTCCAAGAGGAGGATGTCATGCAGTGGGTTTTTTCTCCACTCTTTTCTTCACAGCTCTTGCAGTCTTGTTTGCTTCACAAGTGAATACACCTTTACGTAATGATGTACGCCATGAATTACGGTCTTTGGCAGCAGTCTCCCAGGTGTCATGATGAATTCCAAAAGCTTTTAGTGAAATCTTCAGAGTGTCTTTAAAGCCTTCTCTCTGGTCGCTTTGGGGGCGTTTACCACAACTCAGCTTGCCGTAAAAACATTCGTTTAGGGAGCCTCTGATCTGGCCTGCGAGTCAAGTGACCAGCGCAGCGAATCTGATTCTTCATTAGTAGAGTGTGGATACTGGACATGGGCGCTCTTTGTGGGACTTCATTGTCTGTGATCTTGTCTTGTCATTTAATCTTCAATAGCTTCCTAAGTCAGACTGTGTGGAAATGGTTTAATTTCCTAGCATGTCGCTGATAAACAGTCCAGGTTTCACAAGCATATAGCAGTGTGGATAATACAACTGCTTTGTAGACTTTCAGCTTTGTTTGCCGGCTTATTCCATTTCTGTCCCATACATTCTTGTACAGTAGTACAGTATTTCAGGGGAATGTGTGTGTATGTGTGTGGGTGGGTGGGTGGGTGAGTGAGGGATGTGTGAGTGTGGGGAGTGGGGGATGTGTGTGGGTTGGGGGATGGGTGTGTGATTGGTGTGGGTGATGCGTGTGGGGATGCGTGTGTGGGTGGGGGATATGTTTGTGGATGGGTGTGTGTGTTGGTGGGGTAAGTGTGGGTGGATGGAGGATGTATGTGAGGGTGGTGATGGTGTTTGTAGGTGAGGGATGTGTGGATGGGTTGGAGATGTGTGGAGAGATGTGTGTCTGGGTTAGGAATGTGTATGTTGGTTGGTGGGGGAGGTGTGGTTGGATGTGGGATGTGTGGGTAGATGATGGATGTGTGAGGGTGGGGGATGTGTTTTTGGCTGTGTGGTTGGGGTGTGTGATAGGGGGTGGGTAGGTTGGGGAGGTATGTGTTGATGGGTGGGTGCGAGATGTGTGGGTTTAAGTGGTTGAGGGATGAGTACGTGGGTGGGGTATGTGTGTGGGGATGTGTGTATGGGTGGAGGATGTGTGTTTGTGGGGGGATATGTATGGCTGGCGATCTCCTTTACGTTTGTAAAGGTGAACTATTGACGCGTCCTTGAAATATTGTGGCATGGTCTCGTTCACCCATATATTTGCAAAGACTTGGTGAAGCTGCTGTATTAGAAACGGTCAGCCTGACTTGTGTATCTCTGCCGGGATGGAGTTCCAGAGGCCTACCGCTGGAAAGTTGCTGGATAGCTTTGTTTATTTCCACTATGTTTGGCAAGTCATCAAGATTATCATTAGTGGGGACTTGAGGAAGGCAAGGTTTCATCATCGAAGGAGGAGGTTGCATTTAAGTCTGTCATAACACATAACACAAAGCCTGGGCTGAATTGTAAAGACCATGTTTTCCCCATGCAGCATGATTCCATTCTCGGCCTGCCTGGTTTATTCCAGAGGAACCATTCTTCATCATGACCGTGAGAAATCTGACGATGATTTTTAATGAGGGCCTCAGCGAGACCTGGAGTTTGCCGCGCTTTTCGGCCTTGGATCTAGAATTGAGACCATCTGCTAATACGTTCATGGGAACCAGCTTGTCAACAGAATTAACGCTATCAGATTATTATTTTTTCTTTTTTTATATTACATTTTATAACATTTATTATGTAAGCAAACGATTAATTTACTCATCCTTCTTGGATCGGAGGCGAGAGTTGGTGTTCGCCACCTTGATGAAGAACTGCTGGCACGTTCAACAAAGTCTTTCCCTTTTCCTGCTGGGGACCATGTGTGCAATCTCAGCTAAGAATGTGCGGTTTTGCATCAATATCACTTCAAGTTCCTTGACATTGTGAACGAGGAGTTTCTTGAAGCCATCGAGGCTAAACCAATGTTTGGCACTTGTATGGCCCTTGAACCTCCTCCTGACCCTGTTGTCAATATCCATGGACTTGAGCCTGTTTGGCGGGATTTTGCAGTATCTGTCGGACTGGTAGCGAATGAACTTCTCTGTCCTTTCTTTCACGATGTTTGCCTTGACGAGTGATCTGATAGCCGCCATGAGGGATTTGTACGAGTATCCAACAAAAATACATTATTAATGCGCTACTGTCGGCATAAAACTTGAGAGTATTGCAACACGCAAGTCCCTCTACGCTACAAGATGGATACACAGCAGAGAGAGACACAGCAAAGAAAAAGACGAACGACAGACACTACATAAACACACAAACAAAACAAACCCACGAGAAACAGCGTACAAACAAGAACACGATTTAATCCCAAGAAAGGAGAAACAACTATGTCTTGATGCAGAAGATTTGTATACATAGGAAGGCGCAGTAATCCGAGTGCCAATACTCGGGTAGATTTGTTTCCCCTGGGAGTGGAAATATTGCACTCGGCCTGTTCTTGTATGCGGAGATTTATTTGGCAAATCGTGCTTTGGCTGGCTATGGAAGATTGTCCTATTGATTCCCTAGCCAAGCTGCAGTAATTGATCCCACGGAGAACCGCTGTGTGTGCTGGATGCTGCCCAAGGGGTGTGAGGTGTTAGGCTTTCACATATACAAGATTGACTGTACATTTAGATGGGGGTGTATTTCCCTCTCAGACAAATAATTGAGGGGAGGGGGGATGAGCCTGAGAGGTTACAGTGTTCGCCATAGACTCCCGGTGTTCGCCACATACACTCGGTGTTCGCCACACACTCAGCGTTGGCCCAGAAACTCACTGTTAGCCACACACACTCAGCGTTGGCCCAGAAACTCACTGTTAGCCACACACACTCAGCGTTGGCCCAGAAACTCACTGTTAGCCACACACACTCAGTGTTGGCCCAGAAACTCACTGTTAGCCACACACACTCAGTGTTGGCCCAGAAACTCACTGTTAGCCACACACACTCAGTGTTGGCCCAGAAACTCACTGTTAGCCACACACACTCAGTGTTGGCCCAGAAACTCACTGTTAGCCACACACACTCAGCGTTGGCCCAGAAACTCACTGTTAGCCACACACACTCAGCGTTGGCCCAGAAACTCACTGTTAGCCACACACACTCAGTGTTGGCCCAGAAACTCACTGTTATTCACACAAACTCAGTGTTGGCCCAGAAACTCACTGTTAGCCACACACACTCAGTGTTGGCCCAGATACTCACTGTTAGCCACACACACTCAGTGTTGGCCCAGAAACTCACTGTTAGCCACACACACTCAGTGTTGGCCCAGAAACTCACTGTTAGCCACACACACACTCAGTGTTGGCCCAGAAACTCACTGTTAGCCACACACACTCAGTGTTGGCCCAGAAACTCACTGTTAGCCACACACACTCAGTGTTGGCCCAGAAACTCACTGTTAATCACACACACTCAGTGTTGGCCCAGAAACTCACTGTTAGCCACACACACTCAGTGTTGGCCCAGAAACTCACTGTTATTCACACACACTCAGTGTTGGCCCGGAAACTCACTGTTATTCACACACACTCAGTGTTGGCCCAGAAACTCACTGTTAGCCACATATACTCAGTGTTGGCCCAGAAACACACTGTTAGCCACACACACTCAGTGTTGGCCCAGAAACTCACTGTTAGCCACACACACTCAGTGTTGGCCCAGAAACTCACTGTTATTCACACACACTCAGTGTTGGCCCAGAAACTCACTGTTAGCCACATATACTCAGTGTTGGCCCAGAAACTCACTGTTAGCCACACACACTCAGTGTTGGCCCAGAAACTCACTGTTAGCCACATATACTCAGTGTTGGCCTAGAAACTCACTGTTAGCCACACACACTCAGTGTTGGCCCAGAAACTCACTGTTAACGACACACACTCAGTGTTGGCCTAGACACTCACTGTTATTCACACAAACTCAGTGTTGGCCCAGAAACTCACTGTTAGCCACATATACTCAGTGTTGGCCCAGAAACTCACTGTTAACCACACACACCCAGTGTTGGCCCAGAAACTCACTGTTAGCCACACACACTCAGTGTTGGCCCAGAAACTCACTGTTAGCCACACACACTCAGTGTTGGCCCAGAAACTCACTGTTAGCCACACACACTCAGTGTTGGCCCAGAAACTCACTGTTATACACACACACTTAGTGTTGGCCCAGAAACTCACTGTTAGCCACACACACTCAGTGTTGGCCCAGAAACTCACTGTTAGCCACACACACTCAGCGTTGGCCCAGAAACTCACTGTTAGCCACACACACTCAGTGTTGGCCCAGAAACTCACTGTTATACACACACACTCAGTGTTGGCCCAGAAACTCACTGTTAGCCACACACACTCAGTGTTGGCCCAGAAACTCATTGTTAGCCACACACACTCAGTGTTCACTCAGTGTACTGTTTGAACCCGGTACCTGTTGGATCTCAGCATTGGGTTGGAAATTTCTTCGATAACTACTGGTGCCTAATAACATCACACGTTCCCGTTATTCTCTGGGTAGTAGAATATGATATCCAACTTTCTCCGATGAAAGCGAAAAACCGGAGGTCATGGACCCAGGTCGAATACGGTAAAAATCACACGGCTGTTAGAATTCTGATAGAGTTGTCCGCAAAGACACTGCCCTGGAAAAATCTATTAGGAAAGTAAAACTGCCTACGCGTAGGTAGACAGATCCCGTTGCCTTGGGTGGAACGTTCTAGAAGTGGCCAGCCTGACACAATGGCAGGCTGGTCCATCCCACATTAATTTCCTCACAAGGACTACTTTGGTGTCGATCCAGCTTCATAAGATTAGGCACCGGACAATTTGCAGAATTACAGATAAGTGTTCAGACCTGAAGACAGCCTTTACAATATGGTGCTGTAGCGAAGTTTACCGCGAGAGAGAGAGAGAGAGAGAGAGAGAGAGAGAGAGAGAGAGAGACAGCTGCAGGCGATTTGGAAGCAGACCGCCGTTGTTGTTTGTTATACAATGATATGAGTGCCATGCCACTATGGCAAACAACTGAACGTAAACTGGCTAATAAATCACAAACAGCCGAGACATTCTGGGGTTGCCTGCAATTCCCTGTAATGGATATGCAACTAACTTTACTTACGAGAAAGAAAGAAAGAAAGAAAGAAAGAAAGAAAGAAAGAAAGAAAGAAAGAAAGAAAGAAAGAATATAGATAAATAAAAGATTAAACAAAAAATCAATGAATAAATAAATTAATTAATTAATTAATACTGATAAATAAAAGAAGAAATAAAAATGAATAAAAGAAGTGGAAACATAGAAATCAAACCAGACTACAGGCTTCAGAAATTCGATTACTTGTATCGTTAACGTGCTTGCCTGCGATATTCCCAGAACATCTATCCTAGTAATCGTCCCAATGTATTCAAAATCACCCAGCCTAGTATTATCCAGTGCAACGTGAAATGATACGAAGCAATCAGATAAAAGTAGATCCTTATCCTCGCCATGAGGGATATAGGGTTTGTGGTGCTAGCATCATATCTGAGAACAGTTTACACTCTTTGGTTGATGTGGTCACTATCACTCGTGTCGCCTTAAGTTCCCATGGTGTTTAGTGGTGGTACTCACTGTAAGCTTGGGAGTCCAGGGAAATAATCCTTGCCTCCATAGATTGGAATACATGACTGCCGGGTAGGTATGCGAGCTTCCTGGCTATTGCCACACCGCTGCTCCCAGTTAACAGGGATCATTCATTCATTCATTCATTCGTTCATTCATTCATTCATTCATTCAGTAGAATGCCCCTTGCAGAACCTCGCTCCAATAACATTTTGGTTTCTTTTGTTCGCATTTCCTTTACAAGACATCGCTGTCAACATCAGAATCTTGCAGCTGATTGTTGATTTCTTGGCAAGATTATTCTCAGTAGTTTGCCATTGCTTTCTGAGCGACCGGCTCGCGTACCCCGTAAGTTACCGACGCGACGAGAACAGCCACAGGTTCTCGCGCCACGTCACGTTACTCACGAGAGTATACGGGATTACGGAGAAAGTCGCTAACCCCTAGGCCAGGGAGAGGCTCCAATAACAACTTTCCGGAAAACTTCACTTCTCAGTCACTGTTAACAAGGTACCGGGACACAAGTATGGGCAGGTGTTCACACTGTGAACGCTCTTAAAGTATGCTAGAAGGATTGATTAATTAATTAATTAATTAATTAATAATTCTTATTATTTATATATTACGTGAAATAAAGAAAAAACAATGTTTTCAAATTTGGGAGCCGTAACTCGGTACTCCGAGGAAAACGGAAAGACGGACATATCATCTGATTGACTTTAGTACCATTAATATTGGGACTTTTCGCTTGCTATTGAAGATGAGGACAGACCTCGAATGGGAATGCTCCGAGCTTTGTGATGTCATTTCAACGAAAATTGGGAACCATCGTTAACATGTACCATAAACAAATCAATAAAGGAAGAATGAATGAAAGCGAGAAAGAAAGAATAAAAGAATGAATTGACAGAATTAAACTTAAAACTAAGTTAAGAATGGACAAAGAAATAAAACTCCAGACTGAAGAAATTCGATTACTAGTATCCGTATCGTACTTGTCTGGGACATACCAAGCGGGTCACTCCCAGTAATCGTCCAGGTGATTCAGAATCGTCCGGCCCAGGATGAAACGAGCCACTGTAACAGACACTGTTTGCGAGGCTTGGCAAGATGTATAGAGTGCTGAGTGACACCCCTGACAAATGAAAGCGTCCGTTTAGGCTCATTAATGTCCGGGGCTGTAGGATATCACGTACGGAGGTATTCAAACTGGACATTATGCCAGATTCTTGTTAATTACCTCAGTTTGCTAATTCTGACACATGAAAGTTAGAAAGACGGAGGGGGGAGGAATGGCGCTGTTTTTTCTATGTCAATTACCCAACTCTGTGTGGGCGAGTACCAAGAGATGTGTAGTTCCTGTGGTGATATATGGGTATGCCACTAGAATATTCGACAAATCAGATGAAAAGAACATATCAGAAAGAAATAACGAAAGAAAGAAGGAACGAAAGAAAGAAAGAAAGAAAGAAAGAAAGAAAGAAAGAAAGACAGAAATTTACCGGTTATCCCGCAGATGTATGTGACTTACTTATTGACTCGCCTCGTAACTTTTTCTACTCAGCTATGCAGTTATGCACCGCTTTACGTTACAAATGTTTGTCAGCATAAACACTGACAACCCACCTTGAGGGTAGACATTTTGCGAATGACGCCGAAGTTGAATGTGAAGTGAAAACGTGGTTTAGAAAACAGAGCACGCAGTTCTATGCAGCCGGTTTGGGAGGACTGATAAAACGATAGGATAAGTGCATCAATGTTGGTGGAAATTATTTTGAGAAATAAAGGGACAATGTATGTATAAATATAAACTGATTTCATGTTGTTATCATATTTAGTTATTTTTCTACAGCCATTTGTGACATACTTATTAACTTACCCTCGAGCGTGTCAAAATCCTCTCAGTTTCTGCAATTTATCGCAGTTATGATTGAAGATAAACACACTTCAGTACCACAGGACTTGAGAACAAGGAGGAGGAGAAGGATGAAAGAATAGGAAGAACAAGGAGAAAGCAGAAGGGAAAGGACACAGAAAAAAGAAAAATGGAATAAGTGGAATGTAGAAGAAGGGGAGGGGAGAAGGAGGAGGCGGAGGAAAGGGAAGAAGGGAGCGGTGGAAGAAGAAGGAGGCGGCGGAAGAATGGGACGATAGACGAATGGGATGGTGGAATAAGGGAGATGAGGAAGAAGTAGGAGGGAGGTTGAGAAGGTGAAGAAGGAGAAAGTGGAAGTAGGAGGTGGAAGTTGGGGGATGGTAGAAGGAGATCGTAGTAGGGAAGATGGAAGAAAGGGGTGGCAGTAGGGAAGAAGGAAGTATGAGGTGGAAGAAGACGGAGGAGGAGAAAGGAGAAGGGACAACGGATTTGAGGTAGAAGGAAGAAAAAAAGGAAGGAAGTCAGTTAAGAAAGAAGGCGAAGAAGCTTATGGTTTCCTGGATTTACAATCTGGCAACTCGCAACACTCCAACTACAACATGAAACCCCATTCATTTCATTTTTGTTATCAGTTCCCAATGTTTAGCCTAACCAGTTGCGCCTCGATAGTCCCCTGGCTATTTACCGTGGGGAGCCGGCAGGGCGAAAATAAAATAAAGCCTGGGTCTTTAATCATAAAATGCTGGACCGATTGGCGCTGTCCGTGTTTCACTCCTTCATCATCACTCATTATCAGCGGCTACCATCTGTTTGAAGTCACTCCCAGCTAACCTAGGGCTTCAGCTGAGATCAATTACTCTTAGTTATTGCCTGCAATGGCTTCTGCATCTCATATCTGGGAGGCCCTGTCACACGGTGCTTGTTAGTTCAGGGATGTTTGGAAATACGAGGTTCAGATAACACTTTCATTTGTCATTGATAAAGTGTCATTTGGATTCCATATTCTAGTTTGCTAACATTTTCATGTATCACTATCAAGTTGTCTTTTGACTTCCATGTTGGGGTTCATATTTCCGTCATTGGTTCTCTAGTTCGCTTTCTTCTGTTTCTCCTACTCCTGTTCCTTCACTGCTCCTCGTTCGGCTTCTCTCCCTTCTTCTTTTTCTTCTGCTGCTGCTAACTTCTTCTTCTTCTCCTCCTCCTCCTCCTCCTCCTCCTCCCCTTCTTCTTCTTCTTCTTTTTCTTCTTCTACTTCTTCTTCTTCTTCTTCTTCTTCTTCTTCTTCTTCTTCTTCTTCTTCTTCTTCTTCTTCGTTTTCCTCCTCCTCCCCTTCTTCTTCTTCTTCTTCTTCTTCTTCTTCTTCTTCTTCTTCTTCTTCTTCTTCTTCTTCTTCTTCTTCTTCTTCTTCTTCTTCTTCTTCTTCTTCTTCGTTTTCCTCCTCCTCCTCCACCTCCTCCTCCTCCTCTTGCTCCTCCTCCGCTTCTTATTCTCCAGACCTTCTTCCTAACCTCTACCTTCATCTCCATCTCCTCCTTCAGCTCCTCCCCCTCCTTCTTCGCCGTCTTCTTCTTATTTTCCAACTTCTCCTCCTCCCCTACTCCGTCCCCTTCTCCTCCTCCTCAGCCTCCTCCTCTTCCTTCTTATCCAGCTCTTCCTTTATACACCTCTTCCTCGTTCTCCACATCCTCCTTCTTCTTTTGCTTGTTTTCCCCACCCCCATGTCGTCCTTCTTTTCCTTCATCTTCTCATTACCCCCCCCCCCTTCCCCACTCCTTCTCCTTAGAAAAAGGCGACAATGAAAGGTAATATTCAGTAATCCGAGGTAAAAGCAACGCAAGAAAGTAGAACGAAAGAAGAAATACAACGCCAAGAATAGTAACAAACAAGAAAAGGTAAAAGTCACAGCCAAGAGAAAAGAAGCAAACGAAACAACAAAACACAACACAAACAGTAACATGATGCAGAGAATTGCAAATGAGGTATTTCTTCGTCTGCCGAAATCTCCAGCTGACGTCAACAAGCAAATCTGAGATTAAAATCACTAATTTGCCCATTCTGTTGCTGATATATTTCATCAGATTTTCATGCTGTCTCTTGCAGTTCTCTTTTATATTGTCTTCATTTCTTTTAATAGTTCATGTGTTTGGTTTTATAATGTTAATGGAAGTTTTAACAATGACAATTTTTTGCTTTTATTAGTTTTTTGGTCTTTCCAAATAGTGTCTTTTTCGTAGGGGATTTCCAGTTTATCAGAGTATTCTTCAGTCCGTCAATCCATCCGTCCACGCTTTCGTCCGTCTGTCCGTCCGTCCATGCATTCCCCTATCCACCCATCCATTTATCCATCTGTTCATCCATCCATCCATCCATCCATCCATCCATCTATACACTAATATTTCCATTTATTCAACAGCCTTATTACTCACTCACCAACTTACTAACACTTACTTGTATGTATGTCCGCTCGCTTCTTTCCCTGTCTGTCTGTCTGATGCCTGTCTGTCTGTCTGTCTGTCTGTCTGTCTGTCTGTCTGTCTGTCTGTCTGTCTGTCTGTCTGTCTGTCTGTCTGTATGTCTGTCTGTAACATTCTTCTGTCTGCCTTTGAAATTCTGTCCGTATGAATGTTCTGCCCATGCGTGGAAGGATAGGCAGATAGATTAGTAGACAGATGCATAGACATACAATGACCTATAGAAAATTGCATGGATAGTTGTATAGAGTTTAGCAAAGGCGGGCGGATGTTAGTCGATTTGGATTGTATAATGCAACGAGGGGTGTGGGAAAATAAGGATAGATAATCAGACAGGTGTTTGGAGGAATATACCGAGGTATGCATATGAAAGGATGCACAGATGAGTAAAAAGCCCCAAAAGACAAGGGACTAAGAATGGACAGATATGTAGATGAACAGGAGACGGAAAGTGATGAATTTATGTATATATACGCAATAAATGGTGGATAATTAGATGAATAGGCGGTATGGTCGATGAATGGGTAGATAACAGTTGCGTGGGTAGACAATTATATGTATGGGTGGATAATTACGTGATTTTGTATACAGTTAGATGAATGGGTAAGCAATTAGATGATTGGTAAGATAATTAGATGTATGTTTGGATAACATTGGTCTACACACATTTTAGTGCCTTACATTTTATAGCTGTTCTTGTGTAGTTTTGTGTTGCTGATTCCAAAAATTTAATCAGATTTTTTTCTATTAGCTCTATTTTTTGATATAACTAAGAATGACCTTCTTAGTAGGGCACATGTTATGTACAATCCTAGAGTTAGGTGTCGTCAGTGGCATTTGGACCGTAAGCTGCAATCATATTATATGTAATTACTGTGCATTTATTGCCTTCATATAAAACACACAACAATGTATTAACACTTTATCACTAGCATTATTTTAAAATCTGTAGTCAACACATAAAAAGCTTCTTTTCGATGACTTCCTGGAATGTGATTTGCCCGGACAGTCATGCTTAAGGGTCCAACAGTAGTCTGCCATCATGTGGGCATCCCAAAGTGCCTGGTATCTTTCTTCCATTGCTTTTATATCTTGGTGAAATCTTTCATCTTCCTCCTCATTAAAGTCGTCAAGATTCTCGAGAAAGAAATGTAAATGGTTATGGAGGTAGTGTAATTTTATGCTCATATTGCATCCAAGCTTACGAAAACTCGACAGCATGTTTTCAACTAATTCAGAATAACTGTCTTCTATAAAGTTACCTAGACAATTTTGCACAACTAAAACAAATGATGACCAAGCTGTGGACTCTGTTATGTTCATCGAATCAATAAAATTTGGATTGTTTATTAACTTTCTAATTTGAGGTATATCAATAATTCCAGCTTTAAGTTTTTCTATCCTCAGTTCCGAAAACTTTCTGCATAAATAATTAAAACGGATACCGTCTTTGTTCAGTGCCTTGACACATTGCTTCATCAAGCCTAAGCTTTATATGTAATGGTGGCAGAAGAACTCTTTTTCGATCAAAGAGAGGCTTGTTGACAATATTTTCTTCTGCAACCTTAAATTCATCCCTCAGCGGCCACCATTTCTTTGTCCAGTACGTGTCTTTAGCCCCGCTACTCCACAAACATATAAAGCGTGGATATTTGGTGAATCTCCTTTATGTCAAGCAAGAAGTTCATCTTTAAGATCTACACAAACCATCCAGTTATGTTCTAAGTACTTCATTTTTTTCAGCACTGTGCTTATTGTAGCATACTCCTCTTTCATTGTAGTAGAATGGGCAATTGGAATTGAGCCACATGTGTTACCATTGTCCATTGTGTAAGAGAACACCTTTCAAACTTCTTTTAGAGCTGTCAATGAAAAGTCGCCACTCATCTGGTGTATAACTTACAAACCCTCCGATAGTGTCACAAAACACAAAGTTGTTTTCTTTACAAAAGAATGAAAGAAAACCTTGCTCTCTGCGCGATATAATGTAACCTTTATTTCAGCAGTCAGTAATTTGTTTTCTTTCAATCTTGAAGCCAAAAGGTCTGACGATTCCTTAGAGAGATATAAATCTCGGCTGAGATCATTCAGTTCATGCTGGTTGAAGCATTGAGCAGCTGGAAAATCTTCTTCAAAATAGTTATCACTGTCACATGTCGTTCAACACTGTCATTGCAGTTTCATCTTCTAGCAGTGAATCCGAAATCTGACTGAAAGTTGAAATTGATATGTCATCTCCGTGTGTAACAGGTCGTCTAGCAGAATCTAAATCTGGATTTTCCCTATTTTTGTGGTGTTTTCCCCATTAATTACCTTAATATTCACAACACAGAAATAACAGTCATCATAGTGGTTCGTGGGCACCCTCCAAACCATTAGAGTTTCAAATTTTGTAATGGACCTAGATTGCAATAGTTTTTTTTTTCTTTTTCAGAGCCTTATGTAGAAAATACTTTAATAATATTAATTAAATACACAAATGCCTTTATGTCAAAAACTTGAGTTACTACAGACAAATAAATGTAATATTTGTATTTAGCAGACCTGATTTATGCAAAATCAGGTGTCAAATGTTTGGCACAAAAAACAATGGTTTGTAAGGTTGTGTAATTAGATGAAATGGCAACAATTAGATGAATGGGTGGACAATTAGATGATTGGTTAGATAATTAGATTATGGTTAGATAACTAGGCGAATGAATGGATTATTAGATGACTGAATGAATAATTAGATGAATGAATGGATAATTTGATGAATGGGTGGATTATTAGATAAGTGAATGTATAATTAGATTGATAAATGAATACTTAGATGAATGATTTGATAACGGTCTTGTCAACAGATACATGTAAGAGCATATAGGCGGACAGATAAAAGGCAGATAGAATCTGACTAAAGAAAGGCACACAGACGGACAGATGAAAGGTAGATAGACAGACAGATGAAAGGCAGAAAGACTAACAGATGAAAGATATATAGACATACAGATGAAAGGCAGATAGATGGATAGATGAAAGGCAGATAGACTGACAGATGAAAAGCAGATAAACGGACAGATGAAATGCAGATGGACGAACAGATGAAAGACAGATATGCCTACAGATGAAAAACAGCAGACCGACAGCTGAAAAACAGACATACAGATAGATGAAAGACAGATAAACAGGATGGATGAAAGACAGATGAAAGACAGATTGTCGAACAGATGAAAAACAACAAACGGACAGATGAAAGACAAATAGACGGGCAGATGAAAGACAGATAGTTGGACATATGCAATGCAGATAGACGGACAGATGAAAGGCAGTTAGGAGGACAGATGGGTGGAATCTAGATGAATGGATTCATCAATAGATGGACAGTAGATTGACTGATAATTAGATGAATTGGTGGGCGGATTGATAATTAGATGAATGGTAGGGTGTACTGATAATTATATTACACGGACCATTGGTTGTGTAACAGCTGCTATGCAGCAAACCTCATGCCACATTTCCTCCAAATAAATAGTCAACCCATTTAGTCAAGTCAGTCATCGCTTCTAACGGCCTTCCTCTCTCACTCTATCTTCAACGGATTCAGCGAAGATTATTTATCCATGATTACCCCAAAAAATGCATCTATACTCTTTACACGATCAAGCGAAACAGAAGGAAATTAGATCGATTTCAGCCTCGTCATCCAATCCTTTGTTGTGCTGACGAGCATCGAGATAATGTTTTCTCTTTTCAGTATATTTATCCATTCCAGGGATTTTTCCTTCCGTATATATTTAAGTATGTTTGGAACTCCCAGGCCCTAACTTCCCTACTGTTGTACGCCCACATGTGATGATCGATTGTGAGCCGTCCTCTCTCTGGTTTATTTATCTGTTTTCTCTCTCTCCTGTTTTCTATTTTGGATTCGTCTCAGTTTCTTTCTCTGGGGTGTTATTTTTATGATGTTTTCCTGAAATTGTGTATAATCTTAACGTTTGAGTTGGGAGGTGATAAGGGGAAAATATGTGTTTTATCTCCATCATTGTCCATCTCATTGTCATTATCACCGTAAACATAATCATCATCATTATCTTCATCGCAAACATCATCATCATCATCACAAACATAATCGCCATCATCATCATCATCATCATCATCATCATCATCATCATCATCATCATCATCATCATCATCATCATCATAGCTAATATTCTTCTTCTTCTTCTTCTTTCGTTCGCCCGAAATATGCTTATAACTGCAATGTTGTCTCTTGTATGAATCTAACAGTCTTTTTTAGTTCATTCAGCTAATATAATCACCATTATCTTCATTAACGCCAACATCATCATCACCTTCGTCATTATCGTCATCATTATTCGTCATCATCACCGTTAACATCGCCATCATCATAATCGCAAACATCATCATCACCATCATCATCAGCATCATCAATACCACTAACATAATCACCATCATCAGGATCATCCTCGCCAACATCCTAATCATCATCTATCATCATCATCATCACCACCACCATAAAGTGCTTTGCCGGATGGCTGGGCGAGTATTCTTCTCTACATCTTGCGACCTCCAACAGCATGTATTAATGTAGTGCACTGATGCCCTTCGTGCCACGACGCAATGCTGTCAAGAATCTTCGCTCACTGCCTTCCACTATCTCTCTTTTCATAAATCTTTTCAGCTATCCCAAGATGTTTCAGCTTTTGTCTCATAATATGGCCACAAGATCTCGACTGCCTCTTTCTAATGTCTGTAATAAATTGGCGTTCTGTCAGCGCCGAATGTTGGGCGGCGCTCACCAAATCCGACACTCCACTTTGTGCCAACGGCTTGGGGCGGTGGAGTAATTGGGAGGGTACAAGCCTTACCCTAGTGCGAAAAAATGCAATTTAAAGACTGAATGTCATGGCAGGGCAGACCAGGCCCTAAGCCTTGGTCGGCAACTGGTCTAGGATGGAAGCTCCGACAGGCGGACATGACAGTTAGAGAATTGCTTTGCTGATCTGGCAGCTTCTGTAGGTTGTCTTGTTCCAGACGTATTGCTGCTACCTTTCCTCTGGGGTAAACTAGACAGGCAGAGAGAGGGATCATGCTGCATGGGCAAAACATGGTCTCTAAACTCTACCCAGGCTTTGTGTTATTGCATATAGGCAGGGGAGAGATAGGGAGCAAACAGCACAGGAGCTACAGGCGACAGTAGACAAAGTGATTGATTGGTGCACTGAAATGAGTGCTGTCAGGAAAAGGCAGCTGTTTTGTGGTGCTCTCTGGACAACAGGATTGTGAGAGCTGATGTCCCAAGCCTCACGATAGATGGTAGAAGCGTCAACAGAGAGAACAAACTGAAGTATCTGGGAATCACATTTGACAAGAGTCTGTCCTTCAAGGACCATGTGGAGACGGTTGTGACAAGATCTCAAAAGGGATTCAATGCACTTAAAAACTATGGCTGCAATGGACACAGAGCAGAGAATGCTCTTCACACTAAACCAGCACTTGATCCTCTCAGTGATTGATTATGGACTAGGACTGCTCACTGTCTCAAAGAGTCAGCTGGTGAAATTAGAGCGCATACAGAATGAAGCTATGCAGATCATTCCGGGATACACCAGAGACACCCCTGTGGTGTGTATGCGTTACATTCTTGGTCTGCCGACTGTTGCATGTAGGCACAAAGTGATGCAGGCGAAGGCATACCTCAGAGTAGTTGCAGACACAGATTACCCGTTGCATGAGGCGCTGGACGAAGTTGAGGGTCAGAGACTGATAAGAGGGAAATCGTGGATGGTTCATGTGGAGGATACGATCAGACAGGTGTGCATCTTGGAGAACATTAGGCGAGGAGAAGAGTGGGTCAGAGTGCCAGCGGAGCAGTCAGACTTGTGCAGAGTTATAATCACATTGAGCTGGGAGTGGCCAGCAGGGGCCAGGGAAGTGGAAATCCAGCAACTAATTCAGGATAATTCTCGCCCGGGTGATGTGATTATCTACACAGATGGTTCGGTGTTGAGAGGTAAGAGAAGTGCCTGGGGATTCTTAGCAAAAGCTAATGGTCGACGTTTGGTGCAGGAGAGCCTGGCGCATGATATCACAACATCTAGCTAAAGAATGGAGTGGAGGCGGTCAGTGCAACTTTCCGCTGAATGTAGAACACGATACAGAACAGGCGGACAGATTGCTGACTCGGAAAAACTTGGTGGAGTATTGATGCATGACAAGGCAGACGTGGTTGCGTCCTTGTAGGAGCACGTGTACACCTCGGAGGAGCAAATAGATTACCATAGTCTTGCAAGAATGAGGCAGCGAGGAGTGACGAGGGGATGTGGCCGACGCTCGACGCTCAGAGGAAAGGCGAGACGGGCATATAATCAGATTGCTACTGGAACTACTGGTGTTGGAACTCTTCGCTGGCTGCTGAGGATGGGGACGGAGCTCTTATGGGAATGCCCCGAATGCTGTGATGTCGGTTCCTAAATCAATCAATCAATCAATCAATCATTGTGTTATTGAGAGGTATAACTCCATTTTACAAACTATCATCTGTCAAGACGGCCAGGTGCCAGTCAGTCAGTCAGTCAGTCAGTCAGTTAGTCAGTCAGTCAGTCAGCTAGTCAGCCAGTCAGTTAGTCAATAAATTGTCTTGTTGTCTTAGCCTCTCTTAAAATATTTATCTAACTTTTGTCGTCTAATAATTCTATAGCCGGCACTGTGGCAATAGGGTGACGAAGGCAATTCACAATCCCGTATACCGCGTTCGAATACACAGGTGCGGGCGATTTGGAAGCAGGCCACTTTGTGCTGATTTTCATATAATCGTATGAGTGCTGGTCGTTCAAAAAAGCAATGACAGACTACTGAACGTAAACTTCACAAGAAACCATAAAGAGTCCAAATATTGCTTGGGTTGACTGCGACGTCCTGTAATTGATATACAGTTAATGTTAATAACTCTTTAGCGCTGCTTCTGTAAATCCACGCTTCTGAGTCCTCAGTAGATTTTTTTTTCTGGCTTATAGTTTAAGTAATTGTCCAGGAACATATTGTATTTCTAGTGTAATTTTGCCCTTCTTGAAATCAGTGTTTTTTTGTGTATTGTCTATCAACTGGCGGATTGCAGACTATCTTCTGGTCTTTATTTGTAATTAGAGATTATGGGGAGTTTTAGTTGTCCTCTCTTCTGCCGGATGTGCCTCTGTAGTAGTGAAGATTCGTCACAGGTGGAGGTATCACTCAAGCTATCAGTCTATCAGAATGTACCTACCCACTACCTACCTACCCACATACCTAGCTACCTACCTACCTACCTATCTACCTACCTACTTTCTTACTTTCTAGCTACGTATCTACATACCTACCTACGTGTCTACCTACCTACCTACCTAACTGCCTGCCTACCTACCTAACTGCCTACCTACCTACCTACCTACCTACCTACGCTATACTAAAACAGAATACCTTAGCATCGCATCAACACTCCAGTGCAACCAGTGATAAAATACAATATTATCCTTTAACCCACGGGTGGGAAAACACTTTGTGCGTAGGGCCACATTGACATATGTAAGGCTAATGAGGGGGGGGGGGGGGGGCATATATATTATGTCCACTTTATTTACAGCAGTCTATCACAATAAGTAATTATGAATTATATATAGGTTATTAAACAATATAAATAACTAATTATTACAATTTTATTTTACTTATACACTTATACATTATATGTTACATTATTGACAACAGCTTTTACTAATTTGTTAACAAGATTTTACAATTTTTTTATTATACATTTTTTTTTTCTTTAAATTATCTATCAATGGCTTTAATTTAGACACAAACCGACTACATTGTCACTACAACTGTTGATTTCTAATGAGATGTATGTAACTGCTTGCAATTTTTGACAATATTCTTGAAATCTGGAGCAAGTTTGCTTGTTGAAATTCGCATGTCAGCATGCTAGGTGCAATCCGAAAATAAAGACCTATTCTTAGATTTGTTGATTTTCAAGCAAGGAAATGCTTGTTCGCAAATGTATTTTGATCCAAACAATGATACAAGTTTACAAAATAGAAAATTAGAAAGACATGTTACCAAAAATGTTAAAACAATCATAATGGTACATGACATTCTGCAAAATTCAACAAAATAATTTAAAAACAAAGTAAAATTTTTTATTTCTAAATGCCTTCGAGGGCCGCATAATATCAGTTGCCGGGCCGCATGCGGCCCGCGGGCCATAGTTGCCCACTCCTGCTTTAACCCATCCGTCATAAAATAGCAATGAAAAACTCCCGGTCTGGGAGCTTAGATCAGCGTTAAGTAGATTTTCCAGGAGCCTGACATAGTCGTTAGTGCTTTATTCAATTCCCGGTAGTAGTAAGATTATCAATGGCCTTACTTGTCTGGGGTCAACTTTGGGCTAGTTACATTGGCGACAGATAGTGTTCAGAATTTCTACGAAATTTACAAGAAAGGACGCCGAGAAGAAGGGAGATGGTTAACTAATTTCATTACGCATGACCTACTGTATGGGAAGGAACATCATTTAAAACCCATTTGGTGTGTCTGGAAAGGATTGCGAATGCTTTTAAATATTCTAAATTGAAAATGAGTTGAACCAATGAAGGTTTGATTTCGTAGCTATGGGAAAACGCACTTCCTGATAATCAATGAATGAATCACCCGCGAGAAGTTGACGGTAAGTATTTCTAGGACACCGTTCACAAGTTACAAAATGTACGTTGCGGCCAAAGCCCTCGTTGGCACATAAACAACCAACACACCGACGCAATTATATAGGAATATATTGCCGGTCTAAGTTTTGTATTCACCCTCTGTAAAGTTCATGGAACATAACAGGTAAATACACAACTTGGACCGGTATTATTTGTAAACAATGCACAATCATTAAAAACACACCCTGTATTTCAAACACAACATGAAAATATACATATAAAAATAACTCATCTATATCCTTGTTGTGGGCTGGACAAGTCTTTAGTTGGATCCGAGTGTATGATTCCAACAAAGCGACTGAACAGGAAATGTATTTGTCGGTGTCAATGTCAGTTAATTAATTAATTACTAAGTCAATGAAAAGTCATGCCTGGGGGTAAGTCATTGTCTTCAGGCTGACAATTTCTTTAATTTCTACCATGATCAGTTAATTAGTTACTCGCGGTTCCAATTCACGGCAAAGGGTTGCCCAATAATGCTCTGTTACTGTGCCAGTGAAAATCACACAAAATGCCCCGTCACTTCCCCATGTGAAAAGTGGAACAGACAGAGTCTCGACAAGCCAACACCCTGGACAGTAATGCCACTGCTGGTAATTGAACTTGGACCATTATCTTGGGAAGCATTTGTACTAATCACCGTGCTACCGTGGTTTGCATCAAGAAAACTTGAATACAATTGTACTAAATCACCGTGCTATCGTGGTTTGCATCAAGAAAACTTGAATACAATTGTTCTAATTACCGTGCCATCGTGGTTTGCATCAAGAAAACTTGATTACAAATAAACGGTTACAAGTAAACTTCAAATTGTGATCGTTTTATTCGTTCTCCGTATTTCTGAACCTTACAGTTGAATTAATGTAAAGTTTGAGTTAAACATTGTAAGTTTGGTGTAGCTGCGCCTAGGGTTCATGTTCTTTTATGACTGCCAGACAGAATGAAATAAATTAATACGTAAAAATGAATATCAGTGTACACACACACACACACACACACACACACACACACACACACACACACACAGAGAGAGAGAGAGAGAGAGAGAGAGAGAGAGAGAGAAAGAGAGAGAGAGAGAGCATAAAGAACAAAAGAAAATGCAGAGAGAAAGAACCAAATAAAGAACTAAGAAAGACGGACACACAAACACATCAGCAAATTTAAAAAAAATTTTTTTTTTAAACTGAGAGAAAGTTTATCACCCCAGCTTCTCAACCCTCACCTGGACTCAAGGCTGAGTGTAGAAGGGAATAGGATGGTGTGAAAACATCAATGTTGAGACAGGTCAACACTTCAGCTAGGGGGATATTATGTTGCACCCTTGACATTTGAGGCATCCACTGGGTTAACAGTCGCAATCGATGGCCTGTTGGGTGGAGTACAAGGCATTCCCTGTGTCTCTACTTTTAGGAGGCCGGCGGAGTAGGGGTGGATTAGATGTACGATGTGGTATATAGGTATGGCGTGGATTAGAGATGTGGTGTGTATTATAGGTATGGCGTGAATTAGAGGTGTGGATTAGAGGTTTGACGTGCATTAGAGGTATGGTGTGTATTAGAGATAAGGCGTTGATTAGAGATATGGAGTGGATTAGAGGTTTAGCGTGCATTAGAGGTATCGTGTGTATTAGAAGTATGGCGTGGATTAGGGGTATGGTGTGGATTAGAGGTTGGTTTAGATTAGAGACGCGGTGTGGATTAGAGGTATCGAGTGGTATGAGGTATAACGATTAGAGGTATGGCGTGAATTAGACGCATGTCGTGGATTATAGACATGGTGTGAATTAGAGCTATCGAGTGGTTTGAGGTATAATGATTAGAGTTATGGCGTGAATTAGAGGTATAGGTGTGTATTATAGGTATGGCGTGGATTAGAGTTATTGTGTGAAATATAGGTATGGTTTTGATTAGAGAAACGGTGTGGATTATAGGTATGGTTTGGATTAGAGACACGGTGTGGATTAGAGGTATGGCGTGGATTAGAGGCACGGTATGGATTAGAGGTATCGAGTGGTTTGAGGTGTAACGTTTTAGAGGCATGGTGTTAATTAGAGGTATAAATATAGTATAGGCATTAGAGGTACAAGTGGATAGGAAATATGGCATGGATTAGAAGTACAAAGTGGTTTAGCGATATGGCGTAGATCTTGGGCATAGATATTTGAAAGATGTGATATGGATTAAGGGTATAGCGTAGATTAGAGGTAGACTGTGTATTCGAGGTATACATGAATTAGATGTATGGCGTGGATAAGTGGTATGGCGTGGACTAGAGGTTCACAGTGAACTAGAGGTGAAGCTTCAATGTTATTCTTGTAATGTCTACACAAATAGCCGCCTTAATGCGCCTGTTCCTGTTAACTGAGATCTCGGGAAGACAGCAAGATATCGTGATGTAGTTGTCTCCTTGGGCCAATCTTCAATCCCTAGTTAACATAACCAGTGGCTGTTTGGCTTGAACTGTTAAATTGATCGTTTTGCCTGCCACGTGCCATTCAATAAATAAATCCCGTCACAGTTGAGGGACTGCGCTGATTGGCGAACGCACACATGACTGCACCACCAGCGATGCACTAAATCCACAGTTTCACTAAATCATTACATAGTAAGCACAGTAAAAGACCGTTTTACGCACCTTAAAGCGCATTTGGGCATACGGTGCTAAACCCATACTTGTTATAGACCAATCGGCTCTCAGTCAGTTTCTTTGTTTGTTTGTTTGTTTGTTTGTTTGTTTTCGTTCGCTTGTCTTGAACTCAAGCATAGTCCATACACGTGACTGATTTTTGTTTTCCCTATTACCAGTGTCCCTCGCCATCAGACGAACCCACTCCGACTACCGAGTAACATGGTCAGTATCACACGGCGGTGTTTACTTCCAAGGATATTTCCTGATACCCATTTTATACTGGATCTACCTGACAGCCCAGCTCATGTATAAAAATTCGAATCCACGACCCCTGGGCCAGGAGCCGACAGTCTTACCACTACACTTCCGCGTCTGGCAAGTCATAATATTGCTTTGAATATTTATGACCACTCAAAGCCTCTATACAATCCATGCCAGACGTACCTTTTCACCCAGCTCTGCACAAGTGCAAGTCAACCAGTTCTATTTCCCGGAAATTATGCAGATTTGTATGTATCGGAAGTTACGTATAATTGTATGTCCCGGAAGTTATGCACATTTGGTGTTCCGGAAGTTATGCACAATTGATGTTCCGGAAGTTATGCTCATACTTGTGCGTCGGAAATTATGTACATTTGTGGGTCAAGTCTGTACTTCTGTATTAATTCAATAAATAATTGACTGTCGTATTTTAGCGCTCGAGACAGTTTGGCGTTTGCCTGAGAATGAAGAACATAATGGAAATGCAGGAATTTCAAAGTGCCTATACACTTGTCAGGGGCTAGACCTTTGCCGCCGCTGTTGAATTGAAACGCCCACCACCCTGAACTCAACAACCCGTCACCGTGAACTCAACAACCCGTCACCGTGAACTCACCAACCCGTCACATTGAATTGCCTGCCACCATGAACTCAATAACGCGTCACCCAGAACCCATTCTAATACATCCATATTTGATATTATGTTTTGAACAGAGAATGGCATAATTTGTATTGCGACTCTGTAGTAAAGAGATTTTTTTTCGCATATCCTTTACAGGACATCGCTGTCAACATCAGCATCTTTCAGCTGATTGTTGATTTCTTGGAAAGATTACGCTCAGCAGTTTGCCATTGCTTTCTGAGCGACCGGCTGACATACCCCGTAAGTAACCGACGCGGAGAGAACCGCTACCGATTCTCGCGCAACGTCACGTTACTCACGAGAGTATACGGGATTACGGAGAAGGTCGTGTAACCTCCAGACCAGGGAGACCGGCAGTGAAGGGGTTACGAATGAAATAATCCCACATACCGCTTTTGAAACACAGCTGCGGACGATTTCTTGCGTTGGTTTCCATACAATGATATGAGTGTCGGTTGTTCAGAAAACAATGGCAAACTACTGAACATAAACTTGCCCAGAAATCAGAAACAGCCAAAAATACGTCAGTTGACCGTAATGTCATGTACAGAATATGCAAGTAACATTTTTGTGCAGCACTTGGAGACTTTAGAACGATACTTGATTCCAGAAATTCAAAAGGGCTGCAATACAATGAATCCCTTCACATTACAACATATCTGGAACTGAAGAGGCTGACAGACGTATAAAGAACGGTGGAAGATTACCTCAGAATGATAAAGTCATGAAAAGAGGATGGGAGTGGAAATTTAAAAGCGAAAGGATCGACTTCTTTGTATTATATTTGGGGGAAATTGGATCTCCCTCGCTTTGAACGCAAGCGTAGTCCATACACATTACTTCTAGTAACACTGTGCTGAATTTGGCGTGTGGATTAGCTTTCCCTATTACCAGTGTTCTTCGCCATCAGGCGAACCATGCCCGACTTCAGAGGTACTTGTAATTTACGTCCCTAAGTCAAGGACCAAAAGTCAACATTTTAGCCCAACTGTCCAGTGTAGGGCTTGAACCCGATACCTTTGTATTAGCACACCGTTCTTATCCATTTGCCCAAGCTTATCTCCGCATCGTTGTTTTATCCTATATATCTGGGTCCCCCCCCCACCCCTCAGGGCAGCCTACCGAAACCGTGGCTCAGACCACGAACTCCGTAGCTCATGAGGCGACCCCCTGGAGTCGCCAAGAAAACTGCACTCGGGAATCGAATGGTTGTGTCCAGAATCGAACCCACAACCTTAGGAGTGCGAGACAGACGTTTTAATCACTTCACCACGGAGAAGTTTGTTTCTTCTTCATTGCCAGCTGTATTCTGGGAATTACTCTGTAAACTTTCAGTTCAAATACCCCATTCATTCAATACATAACCAAAACACAGGCAGGCAGGCAAGTAGGCAGACGGGAAGACAGACAGACAGACACACACACACGCACATACACACACACACACACTTTATCATACGCACACATACCTACAGACATTTATAGATGCGTACATACATACATGATTTACACCAATACTCACTGCTATACACCCACTCAATAACACATACAAACACACGCTTCCACACATACACACACACACACACATCCATACACAGTTTACACCACCACTCACAGCTTTACACCCACTCAATAACACATACAAACACACGCTTCCACACACACACACACACATCCATACACAGTTTACACCACCACTCACAGCTTTACACCCACTCAATAACACATACAAACACACGCTTCCACACACACACACACACACATCCATACACAGTTTACACCACCACTCACAGCTTTACACCCACTTAATAACACACAAACCCATTCTCCCTCATATACACATACATGATTTACACAAAAACTCACAGCTATACACCCAATCAATATTACACAAACGCACGCTCCCTCACAGTCACACACACAACACTCACACAAACACACACACACAATTTATACCAGGACACACAGCTATACATCCACTCAGTAACACACAAACACACACTCCTTCACATACACATACATGTTTTACTCCAAAACTTACATAAACACTTCTTCTAAAGGAAACATACTTCTCAAGCTCTAATGAGCAGAAGAAATGTAAAACAAATCGATTAGATTCAAATTTCTGGAAGAAGAAAAAGAAAACAATCAGCAATTACGCCTAAATAGACGAGCCTATGTTGTCAAGGACTGGACCAATAATTATAAGTCATTGAAATGGTTTTGTGAAAGGACAAATCCTGTCTGATTGAGCTGTGTCGCTAGGTGCTGTTCACTCTCAGGTCATGTTTCCTGCTAGACTCAAGTCAATTATGGGACTTGTATAACAGTAGATTTAGAGGGAGAGGGAGAGAGAGGGAGAGGGACGAGAGCGAGAGACAAAGGAGGAGGAAGAGAGTTGATAGAAGAGAAGAGCGAGAGGAGAGAGAGGGGAGAGATAGGAGAAAGAGGAAAGAGAGGGGAGAGAGAGCGGAGGAGAAAGAGAGATTGGAGAGAGGAGGAAGATGGAAGAAAAGAGCAAGATGGGAGAGAGGGAGAGAGAGAGAAGAGAGGGAGAGAGAGCAGGAAGAGGAGAACGAGGAAAGAGAGGAGAGAGATAGGGGAAAGAGAGAGGTGAGAAAGAGAATAGGGAGAGAGAGGAGATAGATAAGAGGGGAGAGGAGAATATAGAGAGGAGAAAGAAGAGAAACAAGAGAAAGAGAGAGAGGGGAAAGAAAGGGGGAGATGAGCGAGAAAGGGAACAGAGGAGAGATTACAGAGGGAGAGAGAGAGTAGCGCGAGGGAAAAGGGAGAGAGGAAAGAGAGGAGAAAGAGAGTGGAGAGAGCGAGAGAACCAAAGTTAAAAAAAAACGAGATTGAATGGTAGTAACATAGGTCAGTCTGAGGCTATGTTACTAGAACATGTCTTAAGAACAGTTTCAATTTTGGGTTACAGTAGAACTGGCTAGTAATAACTGTTTCTATAGAATTTCGAGTTGGTCGAACATGGATGTGCACCTGATCCCCCACACAGGTAATCATGTCATTAACAAAGTGACAGGTTAGAATTCATGGAAGCATAGCGCTCACTCGGGCGCGTTGGTGTAACGGTTATGAAGCTGCACAGACAATGACATGAGCGCTGTCGGACTAAGGTTCAATTCCAGGGCTACGAGGGGAAGACTGGCCGCCTCCTCCTTCATGAGCGGGCCTACAGCATGTGGTGGTCCTGACACATCACAAACCATAGTAGATACCTGCCAAGGGATCGGATCCGATCGGTTAACACAAATTTCAACCTCTTTTAACCGGCTTCAGAATTGGTTATAATAAAGGTGGTTCAACTTCCGGTTTAATCTTGTCATGGTTCTTTGTAAGTTAGACTTCCACTAATGCACGCCTGGCAGTGTCCCGCTTTGTCATTTATTCCTTTCTTCGTTGGCAATATATTCGATGCTTGCTCCAGTTGCTGTTGTCTATTCCTTTGACTTTAATTACTTTATTCAAGTTTATTTTTATTATTTTCACTTATTCTGATATGTTATTTTGTTTTCTTTAAACTGCTTGTTGGACTTTCTTAGTTACCACTATTTCTTTTCACTTTGAACTCAAGCGAATCCCATACATGTGCTACTACTAGTTCATTGAACATCTAGTTCATTGAATTGTGCGTGTGGATTAGCTTTCCCTATTACCAGTATCCCTCGCCATCAGGCGAACCCACTCCGATTTCAGAGGTACTTGTAATTTAAATCTACATGTCATAGACAATAGGTCAACACTTTAGTTCAACTGTCCGGTGTTAACCTGCTATCTCGAGATTAGCGCATAGGATGTTTAAGAACAAGCGCTCTTATCCATTCGGCCATGCTGCCCCCCCCCCCCCCACTGTTTCTGTCACCTATTGTAACGTTACTCTTTTTTGTTTGTTTCTCGTCCTAGCTTTTTTATCTTGCTTATTATGTTCTCCGCTGCCCACTTAATGACACATACTTTCTAGAGTGTTCTGTAAGCGCGAATCAATACCTTAAGAAGATGTTAACCTTGTTTCTGTTGACGCTAAAACAACCAAGAGTACTGGGAGCGAGGTTTAGAAGAAGATCAATGACTAAATAAACAGTGTTTCCTTGGCAGTCGGTTTGCTGTCCCATTTCTGTTTTGTTTGCCCAGTGTCAGTCAAAGATTGGCCACCGATAAACCAGAAATCAATCTGACTTAATTCGTTTTACGGGCACTAATTTTTAGTGGAGGGCGGAATTTCAGTCCAGTAATTTTCTTGAACCGTTTTGTTTGGATTAGTTGATGTTACAGTTGAAGCGACAGTAATGGTAGTAGTAGTAATAGGAGTAGTAGTAGCAGTAGTAATAGAAGTAGTAGTAATAGTAGTAGCAGTAGTAGTAGTAGTTGCAGTAGTAGTAGTAGTAGTAGTAGTAGTAGTAGTAGTAGTAGTAGTAGTAGTAGTAGTAATAATAATAGTAGTAGTAGTAGTAGTAGTAGTAGTAGTAGTAGTAGTAGTAGTAGTAGTAGTAGTAGTAGTAGTAATAGTAGTAGTAGTTGTAGTAGTAACATTATTAGCAGTAGCAGCTGCAGTTGTAGTATTATCAGTTGTTGCTCCCACTACAGCAATTAGCGTACGTCAATGTTCTCACACAGACACCCACCATCGCCCATGTTTACTACGTTGCTGTAACCTGTACAAGAAGCAGTATTTTCAGCCACTCATATTGTTTGAAACAATGCTCATGCTACACAAATAGCTAATTTAACAACTCTTGAGAATTTTACGTCGACGACAACTCAGAATTTTACACTTCTTTTATTTTATTTGCCATGAAACATATCAATCGCTGCCTTTGTTTCATTACCCCAGGCTCTCCACAGTTAGTTCATTGATGTGAAAACAGTTCGATTCTCGAGGCTGTCAGATCGATCTGTTTTGAGCACAGCCGGAATACGGCTTGTTTGGGAATCAGCGAGCAGAACCTCAGCGCCATTAGAACGTTAGAACTAGAACAATGATGTTTTGAATCCCCTATGTTGTCTTGGTGATGAACAGCGGGATGCAGTTTATCATTGCAGTCATATTTTCCGTGACCAAGAGACTGTGGTGTCCACAAGAGGCTCAGAAGGTACAGGATTGGACCCTAGCATTATCATTATCATCATGTGCCATGCCATAGGCGTTCAGGTTTCTCCACATATCGTGATTTTTGGTGTTCTGGATCAACTCTGCTGGTGATATTCCTCCATGCCACCTCTCACTCCATCCAGCATCAATTCACTTGGTCGACCTCTGCCTCTCTTTCCTGTGATCTTTCCAATCGTCACGATGTTCTCCAGTCTCTCTTCTCATCACGTGACCGAAGAAAGCTGTTTGTCTCTTTCTTATTGTTGTATATAATGTTCTAGTTGCATTAAGCCTGTTTCAGACAATCGTCGTTAATTACTCTGGCAGTCCAAGGAATTCGCAACATTCGTCTGAGGAACCACATCTCTGTTGCTTCCAAATTCTTCCTAATTTGTTCATTTACATTCCAAGATTCACTGCCATACAACAAAAGAGGCTCTGTATAGCACTCTCTTTCTTAGATTCAATGATAGTGATTTACTGCAAAAGATACTTTTCACTTTCTGAAATGCAACCTTTGCTTGCCCTATTGTGTACTTATTCGCTGTTGTGCACCTTCCGCCTGCACCTTCCCCAGGATAAGGTGGGGAATTGTCCCAAGTACATTGGTACCTAATATTTACGCGCTCTCTTTTGGGGCAGAAACCCCCCTT
>JACEFZ010017900.1:0-105000 GCA_014155875.1 Cepaea nemoralis
CTAAACATAACCAACCACCCATGGGAGTGACAGATCCAGTAGACAATTGTGGCTGCTAAACATAACCAACCACCCATGGGAGTGACAGATCCAGTAGACAATTGTGGCTGCTAAACATAACCAACCACCCATGGGAGTGACAGATCCTGTTGACAATTGTGGCTGCTAAACATAACCAACCACCCGTGGGAGTGACAGATCCAGTAGGCAATTGTGGCTGCTAAACATAACCAACCACCCATGGGAGTGACAGATCCAGTAGACAATTGTGGCTGCTAAACATAACCAACCACCCATGGGAGTGACAGATCCAGTAGACAATTGTGGCTGCTAAACATAACCAACCACCCATGGGAGTGACAGATTCCAGTAGACAATTGTGGCTGCTAAACATAACCAACCACCCATGGGAGTGACAGATCCAGTAGATAATTGTGGCTGCTAAACATAACCAACCACCCATGGGAGTGACAGTTCCAGTAGACAATTGTGGCTGCTAAACATAACCAACCACCCATGGGAGTGACAGATCCAGTAGACAATTGTGGCTGCTAAACATAACCAACCACCCATGGGAGTGACAGTTCCAGTAGACAATTGTGGCTGCTAAACATAACCAACCACCCGTGGGAGTGACAGATCCAGTAGACAATTGTGGCTGCTAAACATAACCAACCACCCATGGGAGTGACAGATCCAGTAGGCAATTGTGGCTGCTAAACATAACCAACCACCCATGGGAGTGACAGATCCAGTAGACAATTGTGGCTGCTAAACATAACCAACCACCCATGGGAGTGACAGATCCAGTAGACAATTGTGGCTGCTAAACATAACCAACCACCCATGGGAGTGACAGTTCCAGTAGACAATTGTGGCTGCTAAACATAACCAACCACCCATGGGAGTGACAGATCCAGTAGACAATTGTGGCTGCTAAACATAACCAACCACCCATGGGAGTGACAGATCCAGTAAACAACTGTAGCTGCTAAGCCCACACAATAACCTTTGGGAGTGTCAGATCCATCAGACAACTGCTAAACCCAACCACACAGGAACACGTCTTCACTAGTTTAGTAGCCAGTCGGGACTCAGAGGTGTTTCCAAGGCACCAGGGCCGGGTTATGTACTGGCCAAGACCTATTGACGCGTCCTCGTCGAGAGTCCTGGGCAACAGGTCCCTTTGGGGTCTTGGCTAAAGTCAGTAGGATCGTTGATTCCTCAGAAAGGAGAGTGTCAGCGAGGGACCACCAGTCTGCACACCAATAAGCCAGACATGGGACAACGGATACTCACGCAAACCTCAGGTCCTGTATGACATCACACTGATGTTGGACAATGTCAGCAACCGATGCGTCAGGCATTACAGGATCAACTTCTCCCGTACCACACAAAAATATTGCAAGTCGTACGAGAGGTATGGATGATGCATTTTATTATCACTGGCTCTTTAACAATGGATTACTGCACAAAACGGTCGCTATTAAATTACACATAAAGACACAGAATTCCCTATCTAGTCAATATCCTAACCCTATAGCTAACTCTATCTATTTGGCTAAGGAAACGCGCATCGACACTAATCGATGCGCTCACTATGAAAGTCAGTCCCCCGTCTGACTAGTTTACTCGCGTGGCTACACACCACGCGGAAGGACCTTGTGCGTCCTTCGGCTTTCTGCGTGCTGCGACACTCAGCACGCTTAGAGTAGCCGTTTACTCTTGAGTGGCAGTCCACTTCTCCGTGGCTATCACGTAGGCGTGATTCTGCCGTGATCAGAGTGCTTACTCTCTGTGGTTGACATCTCCGTGTCTCATGAGAGAACTAGTTAATAGTTCCCCTCCCTATCACCTACCCTGCCCTCATGTAGGGGCACTGGGTTACCTCTCATCTACTTGAGTGATCTTCTATACTTCAGTCTTTGACACACACCCTCCCCTCCTGTGTTGCGTTACAAACTTTGACTCATGGTTGTGACGCAAGAGGTTTCTAAAAAATTAGTGTCTCTAATTTTTGTCAAAGACTATTGATAACCTGGTTCTGGGTAACTAAATAGACTCCTACTGACTATTGTCACAATGTAGTCTCACTTTACTTGGCTACTGGTGATCGCCACAAACTTGTCTGGTTGGCGTGAGCCCTCTTCTCATCGCAATATTATATTAATTAGAGGTTTGTCTGAACCGGACCGTTGTCTTATAAGACCTGCCCTCAAATAGCAAATTAACTCACTACCCATACAAAGTTGACTTTCTTAGGGTCAACACATGAATTGCTTCATGTCCCCCATATAATATTAAACAACCTTTACACAAGCTGTGTGCGACAGGCTTTACCTATCTCGCTTCCGCGTGTAAAGTTATCTTTCACTGTTAAGTTAGTGTTTCGTTGTCTATTGTGTCCCCTGACCCGGAGTTATCCCTCTTTGTTTTAACAAATGTATGTAATTTACCTGTTTGTTTTCCTGGTTGTTTGTGTGTTTTTATGTAACTATTAATATAGTTTAATTTCTAACATCTGTGTCTATCTATAATATGTATGTAAGTTCGTTTTCAAGTGCCATAATTCGGTTACATGTGGCCACAAACAAGTGTATAACACTAATTCGTGGCTACGTTTCCGTCTTATGAGACTTAAAATACTTTATCTAAGATCTATACTAAACTACACTAAACTATAAACACCACATTGAAGACAATACATTTTCATTATCGAAAGCAAACGCTTGACGCAGACAAAAAACAAAAAGTCGCGTTGAGCGGCAGAAAAAATCCGCTGGTTGTCCCCATTCTCTCTTGTATATTTTCCTTTTCTCTCACTTTCACACTTCTGTCACACATCTTTTATCCTCCCAACTGTTTAAAAACCTTGAAGTGACACTGTACAAGTTTAGCTCGTTTGAAAACGTTGAGCTGCATGACTGTGCCTAACTTACTGCACGAGTCATGTATTTACAAAATATGTACATGGATGAAATAGGGTTGATAGAATTGTACCCTGATATTACTAAACTCTATATTCTAATGACATACTAATACTAATTCTATATCTATATATTCTAACTTGTTGTAGAAAATCAATCTAATTTAAGGGAAGTAATCTAACTATCTAAAATGAAAATGATGTGAGATGAGTTATGTACCTTTCTGAAATGGGTGATGTGAAGTGTAACAAAATTCTAACTAATGTTTTAATGCAAAAAAAAATATATGATTGATATATTTATTCTAAATGGTGTAATTGATGAATGTTATTTGTATACTTTAATCCTATAAGGTGTAAACTACATTTAATATTAAATGATGATGTTGTTAAAGTGTTCATTAAGATGGAATGAAATAAAGTGAAATGAAATGAACTAAATGGTGTTATTCCTAGTCTACACTAAATAATACTGGTCTTATCTAAACTTTCTATCCTGTTTTTTTAATTAGCTATTATTAAGTGTAAGTACTGTCCTAATCTAATTTTATCCTACGTAAGTGGGTAAATTAATGATTTATTTAAACTACAAAAAAAATCTATTTATATTCTCTAACTCTAATCTACTCTATCTTAAAGTAACTAATCTAACTATAATTTAACACTATATTAAAACTGTTATAATACATATCACAATATTAGGTATATATACATGGTATCTATTTACCTCAGGTTATTGGTTGCCACAATGTTCAGAAATTGTTTTCGTTGGCATAGTTTATATATACATAATTATCCTGGGTATACTAAATACACTACACAGTCATACTTGTGTCCTATGGGTCTTATTTCGCTCGTAGATTCCGCACGTGACGTAGACCAGTAAATTCGTGTCTGTTATTTATGCAATGTTCTGACACTGTTCTGATCATGAGTAACATAGGTGATTCACCGGCAGCACAAATGGAGCATAGTAAGTAACGAGCTGTCTATGTACACACGGTGATACACTTGTTCCTGGAGCATAGTTCTTATTTTGCTGTCTACGGACACATGGTAGTTTAATGTTCTTAGCACACAGTCCTGAAAATCATGTCTATGTAATAAATAGGATATTTTACACAGGATCCTATAAGAGTACTAATTAACCTTTCTTATACTAACTACTCATGTGGAATATCAGGTATTTCTACCTCAGATGGTCGACTCAGGGTATCTGCCAGAATGTTATCCCTACCCTTAATATGTTCTATACTAAAAGTATAATTCTGTAATATCAATGACCACCTGTAGATGCGGTCGTTGCGATGTACTCCACTTTGTATGACCGTGATCGGGGAGTTGTCAGTCTGGACCACAAAGTGAACACCCGCTAGAAATCGATGCAACTTCCTCACCGCATAGATGACGCTTAGGGCTTCCAACTCTGATATGGAATATCTGGACTCAGCCGGTGTGATCTTGCGGCTCACGTAGCAAATCGGATGGAAGATGCCATCATAAAACTGGCCTAGTACTGCAGCGATGGAGATCTTACTGGCATCTGTCCTGAGATAATAAACGAGCCTAGGATTAGGCAAGTGGAGGATTGGTACATTACTAAATAGCATTTTCAATTTTGACAATGCAGAAATTAATAATGCATCTTTAACATCTAATTTGACTGATGCTTTTAACACATTTGAAAATACACTTGTAATTTCAGCTAAGTTAGGTATGAACTTACTATAGTAATTTACTAAACCCAAAAGACTCCTGACCTGCTTTTTTGTTGTAGGCATGGTCAGGTTCATAATTTTAGTAATAATTCTATTGTCAGTTTTTAGTTGTCCCTGTGAAATGACATGACCCAAAAAATCAATTTCTTGTAGGCCCAATTCGACTTTGCTCGGTTTGACAGTGAGACCGAAGAGTCGCAACCTATCGAAGACATGTCTGAGTTTCAGTAAGTGTGTTGTCCAGTCATCTGTATGGACACAAATATCATCTATATATGTCACTGTATTCGTCACTCCATGCAGTAAATCTCTAGTTAAGCGTACGAAAGTGGCAGGAGCGTTACGAAGTCCGAAAGGAAGAAAACGCCACTCGTAGAGACCTAAAGGTGTTGAGAAAGCAGTAAGATGGATAGATTCAGTCTGCATAGGGACCTGCCAATATCCCTTAGTAAGGTCTAATTTAGAGAAGATTTTGGAGGTGGACATGTCCAGAATAAGATCTTCGCAGGAAGGAATTGGTTCTGCGTCGATCTTAGTGACATTATTGAGCTTTCTATAGTCCACACAAAGACGAATGGTGGAGTCTTTTTTCTTGACAAGGACGATTGGAAAGGAGTACTCAGATGTAGATTTCTGAATGATCCCACTAGCTTCTAAATTAAGAATTTCCTTATTTAGACTTTCTCTATAGCTGAGTGGGATAGAGTACGGCCTGCATTTGATAGGCTTAGAGTCCGAAAGAAGGATGGAGTGTTCGATTCTGTCCGTCCTACCTGGAATGTCGGAAAATATGTCCTTATATTCCGTTACTAGCTCTATTATCTGTCGTCGTTGCTCGTCTGTTAGTCCCTGTTCTACTCGTATAGAATCTAATGTCGCAGTCTTGTCGACAATTGGAACAGGTAGTTCCATTCCGTCGTCGTCTACCTGATTCAGTACAGATGTGGTGCTAAGTGCGTTTTCTGTAAACTCACTAGGTGTATGGATATCGTCGGATTTGCCAGTCTCGCTAACTAGTGTAGTTGCGTTGTGTATGTCCGTCGTCTCATCAATCGGTGTGGATGCATTGTGTTCGTCTGTCTCTACTTCTGTCTCTTGTCGTGAAAAGTAAGGTTTCAACATGTTGACATGAAATATCTTTAAGTGTCCGTTTATTGATATTTCATAGTCGACATCTGAAATTTTACGTACCACCTTGAATGGCCCTTGCCATGAGGTCAATAATAAATTTCGTTTGTCTGGAAGTAAAAGCAGTATGTCTTGATCTGGTTCAAGATTAATAGTTCTCGCACCTTTATTTGCGTACCGGCGGTAGATTTGACCCTTCCTCTCCAAAGCTGCCTTGGCTATGATACACGATTTCATAATCTTGTCTCGTGTCTCTGTTACAATTTCATAAGGTGTTTTAGGGGTTGGAATTTCAATGGAATTAGTTACTACCTGATGATAAATTGTTAGGGGTCCACGTGGGTTAGCCCCGTACACTAATTCAAAAGGTGAGAAACCCGTGCTTGAATGGGGAATCTCCCGATAGGCGAACAGCACTGTTGGTAACAGTGTATCCCAATCAGCTGGGTTTTCTGCTGTCACCTTAGCCAGCATATGTTTCAGATCTCCGTTAAGTTTTTCTACGATTCCATTGCTGGCTGGATGATACGCTGTTGTAAACTGTTGTTTAATCCCTAACATTTTAGTAAGGGCTTGCGTTGCAGCCGATATGAATTGGGTTCCACGGTCGGATAAGATGGTACGAGGGAATCCGAATCGTGAGAACAAGTGTAGAAAAACATTGGCAACGTCTTTGGAGGTGATGTATTTCAAAGCTACTGCCTCAACCCACCTTGAACATAGGTCCACCATCGTTAAAATGAAGCGATTTCCTTTGCTGGACACCTGGTTTAGGGGTCCAACAATATCGACCGCCACACTCTCAAATGGCCTAGAGGCCAGTGTTGAAGGCTGCACTTCAGCTGTAGGATGTTTACCCTTACGTACTAGTTGTTGACAGACATTACATGAACGACAAAATAGTTTTATGTCGTTACAAAAACCCGGCCAATAAAAATGAGCCTGAATTCTGGCCCTGGTTTTGTCGTATGCAAGGTGACCAGCAAACGGTGACTCGTGTGCAATCTTTAGCACAGTTTGGCGGTGTTGTACAGGTAACACCGTTTGCTGAATCTCATGGTTACCAGTTGTATAATAGCGGGTAAGAATGCCATTATTCAGTCTAAAAAACCATGATGCGTTTTTCGTTACTTTGGCTTTTTCTTTCAATAACTTCAGATACGGAGACACACTCGGATCAGCTTTTTGCTGGTCTATGAACTTTTGTCTGCTGGTATCATCTGTGCTAGTTGATAGTAACAGTAGTCTTTCATCCTGTAATGTGTCTTGGTGTTTCATAGTATCTGCTCTGGTTGTTGCATTAGCTGCATTTAATTTCTCCCATGCAGCTATTTCTTTGTTCGTGCAATGTTTTAATTGGGGTAAACATCCCAAAATCAAATCAGTACAAGGGTTATCTAAAATCGCACATGTAAAGGTACCAGAAAGGAAAGGAGTGTTAATACGGGCTTTTGCCAAAGGGTAAATTTCAATATTGCCCGAAAAAGTTCGGCATTTGACTGAGTCACCTGTATAATCACTTGGATTCACCAGTTCCTTTCTAAGACCTATAAGAGTGCTCCCACTGTCCAGCAAACATTGGCATGGTTTTTCGTTGACCAATGCATTGTGGAACACCAAATTGCCTCTGGAGGCTAATGCTGCGTTTACACTCTCAGTGGAGAATGGTACTGTATGCCCACATTCTAATTTTCCGTCTGCATGGAATTGGTGACATCGTTCACAACTGTCAAAGCTCAATACATCATTTACAGAACACACATTTTCAGCTTGGTTAACAGGTAATTCATTTTCAACTTCACAGTCAGTCTCACTCTCACTATCAGATGATGTATCAATTAACACTGCATTGTTTGCTTTCATACGTTGGCGGCCCAGGCACTTATTTGAATAATGGCCGTAGCTGGAACAGAAGAAGCATTTGACTGCACGCCTGTATGCAGTTCTCTTGTTTTGTTGCTTCTTAATGACATTTTCAAGATGTGCCGGATAGTTAGGCGATTTATCACACATAGAATAAGTATCATGAAAAAGTTGGCAATAAACACATTTGGGTAATTTATGGTCTTTTTTGTCGACTCTCTGAAATGGTTTTTTATTACTCCGATAGCTTTTAGGTTGGTCCTTAACAAAAGAAACTATTTCAGAGTCGCTATTAGATGTTTTAAAAATCTCCCTATTGGAGGAAAAATAAGCTGAGCCTTTTTTTTCAAATTGTTCTATGGTCTCAATGTCTGACTGCTGAAGAAATTTAGCGAAAGGAGATGGTATTGTGGATATGACTTTATCCATGGCTATTAAATTTTTAAGTTTTTCAAAATCTTTCCCTATGTTTGCAGCATTAAGCCATCTATTTAGTACGCTCTGGACATTTGAGACGTAATCAATGAAAGTCTCACTGGGTTTTGGTTTCAGGTTGGAAAACTGTACTTGATACCCAGGGGCATCAAGTAAAAAATGTTGCATTATCCTATCATGGATGTACTGATAGTTAGATCTAAGCTCAGTTGGTATTGATTCTATCACTTTAAGGGGCTCCCCACTAAGGTTCTTCATGTAAATCATAGCCCACATATCGATTGGTACTTGGTGGTACTTAAACTGATATTCGACATTTTCTGTCCAGGCTGATATGGAGTCTTCTTTACAGAATGGTTTAATAATATTCTTATACTTATTAAATTTATTTTCTTCCTGCTGACTCTTTAGTTTAGTAGCGGAGATCTCTAAGTGTGAATCTAAATCCATCCCTTTCATCTTTAATTGTGTCTCTGATTCCACTTGTATTTGTTTTTCCTTAACTCTTGCCATTTCATCTATCTCTTTTTGGTTTAGTTCTTTCTCCTGATCTAGTTGCTTTTGCTTTAATTCTAGTTCTTTTGTTTAATCTCCTGATCTAACTGCTTTGCTTTGTTACCTCAGCTAGTTGTGCCATTTCCTTCTGATGTTGTCTATCCCGTTCTTCCTTTTCCTTCTGATGTTGTCTTTCCCGTTCTTCCTTTTCCTTCTGATGTTGTCTTTCCCGTTCTTCCTTTTCCTTCTGATGTTGTCTTTCTCGTGCACGTTCATCTCTCTCAGCATCTTTTGCTTCCTTAAATTTTTGGTCAGCATATTGCTCTAGCTCCTTTCCTGTGTATTGTAAATCTTTGCCTGCTTTTATGAAATCAGCTAAAGTTGCCATGTTGTTGGATTATTAGCTAGCGTTGACAGGCACTTCAATATTTATTGACTTATTTATATTAGGGATATGAAGTAATTTAACTCCCTGTGTACACAAATATAATGTTCAGTTACACACTGTCACAATGGATCACCCAAAAAATAATTATACTCATAAGTCACACTCTGAAAAAGAGATGCATTATTAATCATATTGCATTGAAAATAGTTTGGGTATACTCATCTTCACGTTCCAGATCAATCAGGTACAATCGTTTGGCACCTCAGGTCAAATTGTTAGGCACTATGACATACACCTTGTGCTCTTCTTCCAAACAGCTGTTGTTCTGCCTGGTTTACAGGAGCAGTAACAATTAACAACTTGTAAATGATATATGAATTTAAACAATTGGATACAATCACATCACATGCCCCCGACAGAACAGTACAATGTAGTCTAATTAATATTAAATGTCAATGTCCTGTCTTCGTTCTAACGTCGTATGCCTTGCTTTCCTATTCTAGTTTAATCTATGGAAGTGTTGTGCAGGCCAAGTCTTATTTGCTTCGCAAAAGTAGTGCCATCGTGACGGTAACAACTTAGAATAGGTATATAAATAAATAAATAAATGCTTTGAAATAAATATAAAGGTAATAATAATGTTTAAATAAATAAATATATTCAATAAATAACGTATTTGAACAAATAATGTTTGGTATAAGCCAATGATTCAGGCGAGCAGCCGCTTTGCGATTTGTCAACAATCCGTCGCCGATTGCAAATGGCGTAATACAGCTGTTTGTCAGCCGCACTACGTCAGAGGCGCAGCGCTATTTTTAGATTGGAAAATCAATAATGTTCTCGGCTCATTTTGTTTTGTGTATCGCTCCGCCATGAATCATATTTGACACATATTCATAAACAAATAAGTAATTACATAAATAAATGATAGAAAACAATAATATCAATACTTACAACTTCGAAGAACACATGATTATAAGCACAAAATATTTCATTAAGCACAAATAAATATTATTTGGTCACGATAGGCACAGCACAGCTCGCAACTCGACCTAGTCTGCACACGTCATTATCACACTAACACAAATTAAACCCCCGTGATTATATAACAATAATACTATTTCAGAGCCGTGGGTGAGTGTTTTAGCTTGAACAATTGTCCAAGCCACACTTCTGACACCACTTTAATCCTAGCCTGTCAGCAACCGATGCGTCAGGCATTACAGGATCAACTTCTCCCGTACCACACAAAAATATTGCAAGTCGTACGAGAGGTATGGATGATGCATTTTATTATCACTGGCTCTTTAACAATGGATTACTGCACAAAACGGTCGCTATTAAATTACACATAAAGACACAGAATTCCCTATCTAGTCAATATCCTAACCCTATAGCTAACTCTATCTATTTGGCTAAGGAAACGCGCATCGACACTAATCGATGCGCTCACTATGAAAGTCAGTCCCCCGTCTGACTAGTTTACTCGCGTGGCTACACACCACGCGGAAGGACCTTGTGCGTCCTTCGGCTTTCTGCGTGCTGCGACACTCAGCACGCTTAGAGTAGCCGTTTACTCTTGAGTGGCAGTCCACTTCTCCGTGGCTATCACGTAGGCGTGATTCTGCCGTGATCAGAGTGCTTACTCTCTGTGGTTGACATCTCCGTGTCTCATGAGAGAACTAGTTAATAGTTCCCCTCCCTATCTCCTACCCTGCCCTCATGTAGGGGCACTGGGTTACCTCTCATCTACTTGAGTGATCTTCTATACTTCAGTCTTTGACAGACAACAGGATGCCTTCATCCGACATACAGGTCTTCGTTGGAGCTAAAGCCAACGAATCCAAGCAAGCAAGTAGCCAGACGCTCATCTTCGTTTTTGTGCTCATGGTTTCTAACCGCACAGATAGCCTAACGGCGCTGCCCGGGCAAAATTTCGAGTTAAAAATCTACCCAAAGTATTTCAGGATCCTCGCCGACGCAACAGAGTTCGTGCATTCAGCTGAGTTTCTCCAGACTCAGGTTTGAGTTAGGAGGAAAACGGAGCACTTATGGGTTAAACAGTGTGCTGTGATGTTGATCCAACGACTAAAAAAACGACGGATGTGACTTCAATTGTGTTCTAACTTTACCTGGGCTCTCAGATACACACAGACAAATATTGGTACTTTGATAAGTCTTGGGAAGAACAGGCTTCCAGTAGACACAGATCACAACTCCTGCCGAGCACCGATTGGTCTATAAAAGTGCGAGTCTAACACAATATGCCCAGTCGGCATGTAGACTTATAAAAGGGCCTTTAATTATGTTTGACCACACCCTTCACTCAAGAATATAAGCAACAAGCTGCAAGATCCGCCCAGAAAACAACAGACGTATATACATGTTTAATCAACTTAAGACATTCGATTCTGATTCTTGTCGTGTTGTGACTGTTCAAATGTCATCTAAACATTTGATGCGGGAACAGAGTAAACTATATTAGCCAGCACACGGTCCATTTTGGGAGCAATTTCAAGTTTACTTCAGTTGTGAACTTATTCATATTGGCCTTCTGAAGGTGTATGAAAAGAAGTGGAATTTGGGAAAGTCGTGTAGGCAACTGAACCGAGTCGAGTTAGTTCACTGAAAAGGAGAGTTGAGCACACATCGTTACACTTTACATACTCACATAAGTGTGTCTGCACGAATAGTAATTATGTGATTATGTGTATACGTGTTTATTTAGTTGTTATATATATATATATATATATATATATATATATATATATATATATATATATATATATATATATATATATATATATATATATTTCAGACACAAACAAAGATTGCGCTATTAGCTACCTGAATATTTTGCTATGTCTCGCCACGTACATTGCAGAATTCACAGAACAAACAACATCCGTGAATTTTGCGTATGTAACTGAAGAGATGCAGCGAAATTGTTCAGGCAATAAATCGTACAATATATTGTCTTTCTCATCCTTGTTCGAATTCATTACGGGAAACATTGTTTTGAATTGATGTATTTATTGCAGTGAACAAGAATAGTACCAAAGAATTGGAGCTGTCTACTGACTATTTATAGGAAATTGAGCAGCCTTCAGATACACAACGTAACACTAAATATTTTAACAAATGAAACATTATTAAATTATTCAACGAGTATTTACATCCAAGTTAACTGAGAGATCAACGATACCAGAAGCCGCGACATCTCGCGACTAAGACATCTATTATTCCGAACCTAATATTCTCTTAACGGGAGTATAATGTCTTTGGTAAATAAAACCATTCTTGTCAACATAACCAACTTTCAATACGCCCACCGACCTTAGGTAAATATCGTGGCTTTTATCATGTCTGAACACACATGGATTCCTTTCTTTTGTTATTTTAGCTAAAGGTTTTTAAACAAATGATGCAAACAATACAGTTCGGTGTGTTAAATTTCTCAGCTGCTTTGAGTTTGATGAAATAAAATTTAAAGTAACTAATGGACTGTTTTGACTTGGATGCATAGCGTGTTTGTGGAAGAGAATGGATACCGTTAAATTGACATTAAATGTAATAATCCTTATGTCAGGTCGTAGTCAGATATGACTGAGCTACCGTATAACAGTAGACGGTACTACCTACTTTCTGTTAGCGCCGAACGTTGGGCGGCGCTTACCAAACCCGACACCCCACATTGTGCCAACGGCTTCGGGCGGAAGAGCGCAATTGGGAGGGTACAAGCCTTACCCAGGTGCGAGGAAATGCAAGCTAAAGACAAAATGTCATGGCAGGGCAGACCAGGCCCTAAGCCTTGGTTGGCGGCTGGTCTAGGATCGAAGCTCCGACAGGCGGACAGTTAGAGCATTGCTTTGCTGATCCGGCAGCTTCTGCAGCTTGTCCTGTTCCAGATGTAGGGATGTTACCTTTCCTCTGGAGTGAACTAGGCAGGCCGAGAGAGGGATCATGCTCCATGGGCAACACATGATCTCTATATTTTAACCCAGGCTTTGTGCTATGGAGAGGCAATAACTCCATCCCTGGTCTTAACTGGTCTCGGAATCAAAGCGAGAGGCAACTGTTACGGGTTATAAGTCCCTGTCAACTGGCGTATACATGGGGCGCCACGCGTTGCCTCTGATGGTTTGAGACACCTACAGGTGTCACTGATCAGCTACCGCCCGCCTCAAGCTGGGCAGCTCCCGGCCAATTGGGTGCTGATCCGCCACAGCCTGCCTGCTTCAATGGGTGCCTGGGGTTAGGACAACATCTGAATTGCAGGCTGTAAAACCAAAGCACCAGGTACAAACAAAAATAAGAATAGAAAACTCAAGCTGAGGCTTTCAACCTGGAACGTGAGAATCATGTGCCAAGGATTTTCCACTGACTCGACCAATTTTGACGATATGAGAAAAACGGCTGTGATTGATGCCGAACTCAATCGTCTTAACATTGATATTGCTGGACTGCAGGAGACTCGCCTCGCTGAGGAAGGGTCGCTCAGGGAAAGCAATTACACCTTTTTTGGAAGGGTAGAGGGCAGGCAGAAAAAAGGCAACACGGTGTGGGCTTTGCAGTTAAGAATTCGCTACTGGGAATGATTGAAATTCCAGCAGGAGGAAATGAAAAACTATTATCCCTGCGCTTGACAACCGCTTGTGGGTTTGCCCAATTATTACTGCATATGCACCGACACTCGATTCCTCTGATGATGTGAAGGATTCGTTCTATGAGCAGTTAGACTCCGTGATCAAGGCAGTTCCAAAATCTGACTACATTTATATGCTCTGTGATTTCAATGCTCGTGTGGGCAAGGATTCGAGTTCATGGCCAATGTGCCTTGGAAAATACGACATCGGTCGCATGAATGAAAATGGGCAAAGGCTGCTGGAGCATTGCACCATCATTGGCACCTTGCCGTCTTGACAGACGATAGTTTGTGCTCTAAAAAGGCTTAATAACTTTTAACTATGGCGGTAGCGAGTGTGACTGATAAGGCCAATTTGCGCTGTAAATGTCCGTTCACAGTGGGTGCATGTGAACACGTGGTCATTTCCACCATCATGCACCATCTTACGTCTCAAACGCTTGGTGTGTGACTTTTCTGCAATAATTTTCTGATGCACCAGTATTTTTCATTGCACCAGTAATGACCTATGTATTACAAGCTCCTTTTTTAAAACAAAAGAGATGTATAAGGTCACATGGAAACATCCAAGATCCGGCCATTGGCACAAGCTGGACTTCATCATCACACGGAGACAACATCTGAACCATATATCATTGACTCGTAGTTACCACAGTGCTGACTGTGATACGGATCTGACTGTGATACATCTAGCCCCAGGATTAATATTATTAACACTCACGATCCTGAAAAGTGCTTTCAGTTTCAACAGCAACTTAAAGACGCTTTCACTGATACACCAGAAAATTGTACAGTAAATGAAAAGTGGGGTCAAATTAAGGAAACTCTTTATAAAACTGCCGTAGGGGTTTACGACACTGTGGATCATAAGAGGCAGGACTGGTTTGCGGCAAACAGCGAGACTCTGCAGCCCTTGATTGATAAGAAGAAGAAAGCTCTCTTAAGGAAAAAGGAAAGACCAACGCGTAACACTCTGAGTGAACAATATATACTAGGAAGTATGTGCAAAAGGCTGCCAGGCAGTGTGCAAATGATTATTGGATCAAATTCAAATCACAAGTGATAAGGGAAACATAAGAAGCATGTATGAAGGAATAAAGAAAGCCTGTGGTCCAGTTGTAGCATGATGTCTTCAGACGTTCGCATCCCCAGTCCATTTTCATTTCTCAATACTCAGTAGTTAACCACGTAAGCCGTCGTGATACCCTAACTAAAAATAGAATCGTAGATTCTAGATCGAGAGAGGGTAGATGAATGGTGGGGTCTCAATTTGATTGGGTAACCCTTGGGCTGGTAACGGTCCTTAATACATAATTAGCCCGCCAGTCGAAGCCTTGATTCCATCCCGTAAGGACATGTTCAAGATGCAGTGGTAAAATTTGCCCAAAAGCATTCTTTAGGATGTGGTCATCTGCACTCCAGGTACCTAAATCATTTAATATGTTACGTGTAAACCTGATGAAGTGAGAGAGAGACGAATGGCCGAGTATATTCTTGAGAAAATGTGAAAGAAGACAGGACTTCGGTACAGTGACTCTAAAACTGCTGCTCAAAACCTGTCATGTCTACCGCAGTGAAACATTCTTACCATGTCTATTGTCTGTCTGATTTGATGATTTGCATATGCTTATGACTGTAAACCACGCTCAATGCAGATGGCAAAACCTTTGTGCGCTCTGAACATTCATTGAGTGCCTATCATGACCATTCTTAACCAAACTGTACATCGCTCTTGAGAGTTACCTTTGGCAGCTTTGTTTCAGAATGTGTGATGCTATATACTGCATGTAATTTCTCCCTGATAATGGCTGAGAATGTTTGAGTGAATGAGATGGTAATTATATAATTAACTTCTCATATTTGTAAAACTAAAGACACTTATTATATCCATGTTTGCAGGACTGCATTGCACTTTAGAAATTACAAAGTCCATGTAATGTCTAGTGACAGTATTACGATCAGGAAAATTGTCAAAAGCACTCATAAAGAGTTGCCTGGGATGCAGTTTCTCTTTGACGTTATGCACTGGTCCTTTGCAACAATAGTTTAGGTTTATATGAGCTACATTCCAATGAGGAGCAATATGTGGCATAACCTACAGTGTCTGTCAGCTGAATACATGGGAAGGCTCATGCTATTTGTCAGAGAAAATTCATGTTTTCTTTCATTATGTGTATTCCACATGTGAAGGCAATTCTAGTGCATGATTTCTGCCATACAATGCCTACTTCTTGGTGCTTAATCACACTGTCTGTTCTCATGGTACACCGGTCCCTGTGATCTACTCATTGTGGGAATTTACAAGATAATTGTGTGAAGCTGCCTCTGATTAGGAGTATGTGCTTATGACTTCACGGTTTTGGGGATGAACCTGGAGAAAGGATATCACCCCAAACCCCCAAATAAAATTGCACTTCATCATCAGTGAGAGGCGGGTGTTGGAATATCACACTCCTTTTCCCCTCCCATTCCTCTCTGAATCTGTGATAGTACTGTATAACTGTGACAATGGTTCAATAGATGTAAAACACATGTTGTGCCTTTGTTTATTAACAGAGAATGAGGAAGATGGGGGAGGCCTTTCAATTACCAGGACAACTCCAGGGAAGTCCTGAGCTCTAGCTTCAACTACAGCTGAAAAAATGACTCCATAAAGTACCACATGAACAACAGGTGGCAAATGTTCAGCCTGAATTCACCAAATTCTGGCTATACAGATGGCACTGAAGGAAAAGTCTTTATCCAAAACCTAAAACAGGGATACTCTCCAATTTTGTAAACGCCCAGGCTATATCTTCAAGATAAATTCAAGAAGAAACCTTAAGAGGAGAGATTACCTGGTCTTCAGCATGTCACTACTGGCTAAGAGTGGACATTAAAGGTGCACTTGGAGCAGACCATATCACAGCTTATTATTAATATTGGCTGAAAGCTAAAGGAGCAGAAGTTAATACATAGAGCAAATTCTCAAAAATGGATTAGTGATAATTAGATGTGGTGATTTAGTTACATCAAAACCTTTTGTGGGAGATAGACTGACAGAGAAGAATGATGGGACATACTAGTTTTTAGATCTTCATCTACTGAAAAGTAAAACTAATCCCAAACTATCAACTTTGCGAACAGTCTACTCACCCTTTGGAAGGACATGTTTGTCACGTGCTTCGGACTAGTCAAAGTGGGGAATAGCCTGAACTGGAGAAACATTATGGGAGAACTGCAACCTGAGCTGTCCAACACCATCATAGGTGCTAAAAGGATTAAACAGACCAGTGGAGCAGAAGGTCCCTATACTTGTGCCCGGCTATAGGTTTATCATGTGTTTTCCTCATTTGACGGTTGGAAAAGTGATAGCATGATTACAGTGTTGTGGTGTAGGATATCTTGATGAAGGAGGAGGGTTTGTTTTAGATTAATGTTTCTGTGGGGATATTGAGTGAGGGGTTTGGTTTTTCATAGATAATGTCACTATAATTTGCATATAAACATATTTGAGATGTAAATTGTTGGCAGAATATGAGGCCTGAGTCTTCACTTGACCTCATCAGACATTAATAAAGTATTAGTTGTAAGAGAACAGTTTTGAGATATATGTCCCTGTGGTTGTCTTGTCCAACTGTTGTCAAGCATCTTCATGGTGACTGTTACTCTACTGTTGTGGTTGGTTACAGAGATTGTGAAAGTTCTGTGTGGGTGTTGTCAAGTATCTTTCATGATGTATGACTTGTCTAATCTGTTGGTGTGATCATTCCTTTGTGAATGTTTGTCCAACTGTTGTCAAGATCTTCTCATGTTGTCTTGTTCAACCAGGGTAAAATACAGTTGTTGTTGTTGTTTATGTTCACTACAATGGTACAATTGTCAATGTGATCATTTGTCCAAGTGTCTTGTGTCACTTGAAATAAATAATTAGAGATCAAACATGAGGTTGGCGACCAGAGCACAGTCAGCTGGAAGATGAGAGAACTGCTTTCATTGGTTACTGTGGCTAACTGCCAAGATCTCTAAATATGGCCTAGAAGAGAAATAATCAATAAATAATTCTGTGTAGAACTTAACTTAGGTCTAATTTCTCACAGTGGGGTTACTCGATGAGCCAAAATTCTGAATGGTTTCTCTACAAGGGTTATGCGAGAATATATATCAATACCTCTAGACATCACTTGCTGTTACTAACCTGTATCTTTTATAGATAGATATACTTTATAGAACTTCACTCATTGGAACTTCTGTAATTCTCTATAAACCCACAAAAAAACCTCACACCAGTGATAAAAAGAAGTGCACCATTGAAAACCTTGACTGGAGAAATCATCACTGACAAGAAACAGCAGATGGACAGATGGGTAGAGCACTATTTGGAGCTTTACTCAAGTGAGACCAAACTAGCGGATAATGCCCTCAACGCCATGCAGGCTCTACCAACTCTTGACCACCTGGACACACTTCAAACCATAACAGAAGTTAAGTGTTCTATAAATGAACTTGCATTTAGCAAGGCTCCAGGGAAGGATGGGATTCCAATAGAGGTTATCAGTAGTGGGAACGACACACTCACTCTACAGATCCACCATATAATAGAGCTATGCTGGCGAGAAGGACAAGTCCCACATGATTTCAAAGATTCAAGCATCATAACATTGTATAAGAACAAGGGCGATCGGAGCGACTGCAACAACTATAGGGGTACGTCACTTCTGTGTATTGTTGGAAAAGTATTTGCCAGAATTGTTCTGGGCAGACTTCAAGTCCTAGGAGATAAAGTCTACCCTGAATCACAGTGTGGCTTTCGACAGAACCGGTCTACCATTGATATGATATTCCCATTGCGAGAAATGCAAGAAAAAAGCCGCGAACAGAATCAACCACTTTATTGCCTTCATCGACCTCACAAAGGCATTTGATTTGGTCAGTCGTGAGAGTCTGTTCAAGGCACTAAAGAAGATTGGCTGCCCACCAACTCTTCTGTCCATTGTGGAATCGTTCCACACAGGCATGAAGGGTATAATCAAGTTTGATGGTGCAACTTCTGAAGAATTTGAAATCAAGAGTGGAGTTAAGCAAGGTTGTATACTAGCTCCCACCCTCTTTGGAATATACTTTTCACTTCTACTGAAATATGCCTTTCGTGATCAGGATGGTGGTATATACATTCACTCACGCTCAGATGGCGGCCTTTACAATGCTCAAAGATTGAGGGCCAAGACCAAAATTAGGAGGGTACTGATCAGAGAGTTGCTTTTTGCAGATGATGCTGCAGTTATGACCCACTCTGAGGAATAATTGCAATGTCTGCTATCTGCATTCTCCAATGTGTGTTCTGAATTTGGTTTAACAGTTAGCAAAAAGAAGACACAGATTATGTCACAAGGTGCACATGGGGTACCAACAATCTTGATTGATGACGCTGAACTAGAGATGGTAGACTATTTTACATATCTAGGATCAGTGGTAAATAGCAAATTATCCCTAGATCAGGAAATCAACATCCGGATTGGTAAGGCAGCAACAACAATGAACAGGTTAACAAAAAGAGTCTGGGAGAACAGGAAGCTTACTGCAAAAACAAAAGTCCTCGTCTACCAAGCCTGTGTCCTTAGTACTCTTCTTTATGGCAGTGAAACCTGGACAACTTACTCACAGCCAAGAGAAACGTTTAAACAGCTTTCATATGCGGTGTCTGCGAAGAATTCTTGGTATTAAGTGGCAATACTGAAGTATTGGAAAGATCAGGTTGTGAGACAGTTTATTCCATCCTCAGTCTTCGTAGACTTAGATGGATAGGACATCTTAGGAGGATGGATGATGGTAGAATACCAAAGGACATCTTTTTTGGTGAATTATAGATGGGTAAGAGATCTCAAGGTCGGCCTCTACTACGATACAAAGATGTGTGTAAGCGGGACATGATTGATACAGGCATTGATAATGCACACTGGGAGCAAGTCGCCGCTGAACGTGTTGCATGGAGGGCAAACATCAGAAATGGAATAAAGACAAAGGAGAAAATTATTGCAGATAAGTCACACACAGATCGTTTGAGACGCAAGATGGTGCATGATGGTGGAAATGACCACGTGTTCACATGCACCCACTGTGAACGGACATTTACAGCGCAAATTGGCCTTATCAGTCACACTCGCTACCGCCATAGGTAAAAGTTATTATGCCTTTTTAAAGCACAAACTATCGTCTGTCAAGACGGCAAGGTGCCAATGTGTGACTAATTTACACTTTCTTCATGGATGAAATGTCTGAGAAGTAGCAACACTGGCTCAATACGTTAGGAATACGACTTGGACACTTAAAAATTTGCAGCTTATTTAACAAGCTACCAGAGTTACCTTTTATTCTTAATCAAAATTTTTATTTATTCGGCCTTAGTGAAAGTAGACTTAATGATAACATTTCAGATGAGGACATTTCTATTAAAGGGTACAAAGTTTTTAGAAGGGATCCCTGTAGGAAACAAGAGACAGGCATAGTAACCTATGTTTCTAATTTACTAAATGCTCACCGTAGGTTAGACTTTGAAACTTGCGAAATAGAATGTATTCGGTTAGAGCTAAAACTTCAAAACCGCACACCCCTGATAATTGGCTACTTCTATCGAAATCCCAGTGCTGGACACGTCTGGTACGAAAACTTCATAGATGTGGTTTTCGCTTCCGGGAAGGAAATTATACTACTCGGAGACTTTAACATTGACACCAACAAATCCAACATAATATGGGGAAATATAATTGCATCATACAATTTCCAACAAATAGTACAACAAGCTACTAGAGTAACAAAGTCATCTTCAACAGTCAAGAATGCACTTTACCCAATATGCTGCACGTGGTCTAAAAAACAAGGAATTAAAACTCCTAAACATAAACACATAAGTGTAAAATATAGAAGTTACAAAAATTTCAACCAAAACGCGTTTTTACAGGACTTGCTCAGTTCACCTCTAGACAATGTTTATCAGCTTCCTGACCCGGATGATGCTCTGGAATTCTGGATGAAGATCTTTATTGATGTGTTTGATAGACATGTGCCAGTCAAGGAAGTTCGAGTAAAACACCACGTCAAGCCACCTTGGATCACCCAGGAAATTCTTGAAATGAGAGACAGAGATAAAGCACATAAAAAGCGGGACTTAGTAATGGATAAAACAATTAGTAAGGATGTATGGAAGGCAATTAACACCTTGACAAACAAGTATAACTTCCAAAATTCTTTACCATCAAATCATATTACATGCGTCCAATTCAGTAATTTTTTTCTAAATTGACATAGACCAGTTGAAGGCTTCAATACCTAATTCTCCTTGCAACTTATCTTTACTGTCATCGTTTTGCGAGAATAGATGCTCCCGCGATATTCTTTCCGATATACCGCTAATGACAATCATTGAAGCATTCACTTACCTCTGTAACATAAGAAACACAACCTCATCTGGGTTAGATGGAATCAGCAACCGGATTCTCCGTTGTGCTGCGCCAGTGATCTGTATATCACTAACCTATGTATATAATCAGTGTCTCACAAAAGGCCATTTTCCATCAGTTCACAAAATCGCTGAAGTGTACCCTATTCTTAAATCTGGTTCATTGGACAATGGTCTCCCGAACAATTACAGACCCATTTCCTTACTATCATCACTGTCTAAGCCACTAGAAAAACACATCCATAAAGTAACATTACAGTATTTAGTTCGCAACAAGCTTATTGTTGACAGCCAATCAGGATTTCGACCAAAATATTCTTGCCATACGGCCCTAACAAACATGATAGAAAATTGGCACCAGAATATAAACAACGACAGTCTATGTGGAACTGTGTTTATTGATTTCAAGAAAGCATTTTATATGATAGACCATGTTATTTTAATTAAAAAACTTGAGACGATGAAAATTGGCCCTTATGTAGTCACTCTAATATCATCTTTTCTATCAAACAGAAAGCAAGTAGTATCACATAATAAATGTCTGTCTCAAACCACTACCTTCAATATTGGAGTACCGTAAGGCTCTATTCTTGCCCCTCTATTGTTTGCCATATATATTAACGATCTACCTTTGCATCTTTCGTCGTCCTGCGATCTATTTGCAGACGACTGTACATTGTACACAAATGCTGAAAACTGGATTTTACTGGAGTCGTCTTTACAACAATAATTAAATATTGTAGTTAGGTGGAACTATTCAAACCGTATGCAAATTAACATCACTAAAACAAAATTATTGTTATTAACAACCAGACAACGACTTCAAAATCTAAGCTCACACATATGACTTCAACTTCACATCGATAACATGCCAATAGAAAGTGTAATTGAGCACAAAACATTAGGCCTAATCATTGATAGAAACCTAACCTTTAATTCCCACGTTCAAGCGCTCATTAAACAAACAGCGAAAAAAGCCTACCAACTCGCCAAAATTAAAAACTTCCTTGATGAGGACACAAGGAAACTATTCTATACTTCTCATATACAGACATACCTTGACTACTGCTCTACAATCTGGGACGGTTGTTCTAATTCAAACACCAAGCGTATTTACCCACTCCAGAAACGGGCCATGAGTCTAATTTATAGCAAACATTTATCTGACAATCCTAGCCTGTATAAACGCCTTCAGTGACTACCACTCCGCAAACGCCTGCTTTTCATTAAAGCTAAACTAATTCACAAAATCCTGCATCGGAATGCCCCGAATTACCTTTGGCCATTGTTTAAATATAATGCTGGACACAGTAAACGTTTAAATATATTACACATTCCGAAGTCTAGGATTGACTTATACAAACCAAGCTTAACGTACTCTGCAGCTCAGCTGTGGAACAATCTTCCACAAGAAATCAAAGACATCACCAATCCCTATTCATATAATCGCAAATTATTCGAACACTATCTCAGTACTGATTACCTTCCCCCTTAATAATAGAGAAAATAATAATAATAACAAAACCCTAGTATAACAGCCAGTCCCCTTTTGGTAGGCCATTATATTCCACATGGCTAATAACAAGTGTCAGACCATTATCTGATATTACTGTGTCGTGTAGTTTTGATGTTCGCATTTTGCCCATGCCTTTATAATGCATATCTTTTATATTGTTGCTGTTCTCTGTTAGCCTTGAATGATGTGTGAATGAAATAATGTATGAAAGAGAGTGATAGAAGGGCAGAATGCTAGACGGGCCTGCGTGCCCAATTTTTAACCCTTTGAAAATAAAGTTTGTTCGTTCGTTCGTTCCTTCGTTCGTTACAGTTGCGTTTCTTATGAATTTCATCTCAAATTGTAAGCCTATGCGTTGTTGCGACTGTCCTTGCCTGACCGTAGATAACAACATTGGGAGAATAAAGCGCCCATCTACAGCTTTGTTGATATGTTGATATTTGGATGTTTTAGGTCAGTGCTATTTGATAGTTGATGATGTTTGAAGTATGTGTTCTCCTTTCTGTTTCTACATCTAGTCTAACCTGTAGTGCGGGTATTTACAGTTTCAAAGTACTCACAAACTAGAGTGAATAATGATGTTCATATCTTGTTTGTGGGGCTCGTTCTTGGTGCCTAAAGATACCAACGCGCATAATAAATCAACAGGTACATTAAATAACATTGAGAATAATGTGGCACAATAGATGGTCACATGTGATGTCACTTGATATCTATGGTAACACACTTCTTCTTCTACTTCACCATCATTTTCCGGAGCATATGATCCGGTAGGTAGTGACTAGAGGATTTAACCGACACACTTTATTCCGAGAAAAGTCAGAGGGAAACATTATCAGATTGCAATTGGTAATTTATGCTTATGGGAATGTCCCGAATGCTGTGATGTCGGTTCCTAAATCAATCAATCAATCAATCAATTGGTAATTTAGTATCTGGACATTTCGGTGCTTGTTTAAGATGAGAACGTAGCATGCATTGACATGTTCCGAGTGCTGTGATGTCGGTTATTCACTCATAATCACCACCATCATCATCATTATCATCATCATCATCATCATCATCATCATCAACATCATCATCATCATCATGTACCATGCCGGTAAGCGTGGGAGGTCATGTTTTGCCATCTCATTCGATCACCAGAGTCGTGGATAAGCTCCGTGTTCTTGTCTCGACCATACAACGTGGCCAAGCCATCCAGGTATTTATTCCTCTGCCCTCCACTTGTTCTCTTCCCCTAAATCTTGCCAGTTGTCACCAAGTTCTCCGTTTAGTTCTTCTCATAACGGGACCAAAATAGTATGAATGTCTATGTCTAATTGTGTTAATCAGTTTACGATTTTCATTTGTTTCTTGCAGTACTTGGTCATGGGTTTTTCTGTCTGTCCATGTATCTTTTGCATTCTCCCCATAAACAACATTTCCACAGCCGTAAAATGTTTGTTAGCTTGTCTGCTCATTGTCCACTGCTCACATACATACCAAAGTACATGTTCAATGTAGCACCTCGACACTCTTTTACTCGTTGCAGATGACATATTTATATTGGTTAGTATGCTTTGCATCTTGCAAAAGGTTACCTTCGCCATGGCGATTCTTGTTCTAATCTCTTCAAGGCATCTCTCTTCAGATGTTATGACTGTTCCGAGATAATTGTAACGATTCACTTGTTTAATATTATTCCCATTTACTTGAATATTGCATTGTGGTATTCCCTTCTTCTTAGTGACTACCATAATATGAGTCTTTTTATAATTTAATTCTAACCCAAGTTGTTCACTGTGTGTAACAATCGCATCTACTAAATGTTGAAGATCCTATTCATTGTCTGAAATCAACACTGTATCATCCAAATATTTAATGCTATTGATGTTATGTTCCCCAATGATGATTCCTTTCATATCTTCAACATTTCTGAAAATACTTTCCATGCACAAGGAAACATGTTCTCGAGACATTACACATCCATGTCTCACACCTCTCATAATAGGCTGATATTGACTTACTTCATTATCAATCTTTATGGCAGCTTGTTGTTTCATGTTCATGTTCTTTCATGAGTTCTTTCCCATCAATTTGCAGATCTGCAAGATCTTCCTAACTCTTTGCATGATAATTCTTTTTAAAAAAATCTTTGCGATGTGGCTCATTACACTAATTGTTCGATATTGATCACATTTCATGGCTCCTGATTTCTTTGGGATTGCAATAAATATAGAATTACATAACTCAGGAGGTATATCTCCAGTATCATATATTGTGTTAAGCAATCAGGTGACTTGATCTATTCCATTTTCTTCTAGGGCAGTGATAATTTCTGTTAAGCTGTTGTCTAGACCCGGGGTCTCGCCAGATGTCATATGGTTAAGAGCATCCTGAACTTCTATCTTCAGAATTAATATTCCTTCATTATTACTCCAAATACCATAATGTTCTTCTCGTCCATCATCAGAAAGTTTTTAAACATAATCTGACCATGTATATAACATTTCATGTTTTCTATTATGATTTTTTCATCTGTTATTTTCAGGCCCCTTTTAGTTTGTAAATAAGCTCCTGAATTATAATGTGCATTATTTTGGCATTTTTACTGTTGTGCTGTTTTTCAATTTCTATGCAATTATTTTCAAGCCATGCTTCTTTTGCTTCTTTACATAATTTTTTTTTGCTTTTGACATTTCTGTGAATTTCTTATATTTGTCAGGATTATTTTTGTTGTGTATTTTTGTTTCCATTAGTCTTAAAATGTCTGTAGTTATCCATTTCTTGCGACCTACTTTCTTTAATTTTGGGATAGTTCTTTCTGCAGCAAAATTGATTGAATTCTTCAGCATTTCCCATTGATCATTTACATCTTAAAATAAGATTTTTAGATCAGACAATACATCAAATATGATCTTTTCTTCTATGTTAAAATTGTATTGTATTTCCTGGTCACTTTTAAGACGCACGCAGATCATATTTAGTGTACCTTTAATGTGATCATTGTAATAGTCTTGCAACTGTTTTTTGCAACCATTAAAGCATTTCGAAATCGTCTGTTAATGAGGAGTGTAATCGATCTGATTTCTAACCCTGCTGTCAGGACTTCTCAATGTCCATAATCTTCTGTGATGTTGCTTAAACCAGATATTTCCGACATCAGTTCATGTTCGTTTGCCCATTCTACAAGTATGTATCCTCTCTCATCTCGTTCTGCCAAACCATATTTGCCTACTATGCATCTGTCAGGATCTTAGAATTGGCTCGTTTAGCTAACACGTGTGAGACAGTACAAGTATAACGTGATTCGATGTAAGACGCAACGACACAACGTTCTATGGATTTATTGCCATATTAAATACAGAACGATAATTACAACAATATACAATATATAACTCACGACGCTCACAACCACAATACAGCTCACAAGTCTGACGCTCAAGATGACAGTCGTTCGGCTTTCAACCACAGAGATCCACACAAACGCCTTGCTTTCATCGCACACGTCAGTCCAGCCTCAGGTCCCAGCTCGGTCTGAGGCTAGCACGCAAACTGCCCACCGCCTCTAGTGGCGTCACGTGGCCTGCGTGCGTCTGTCGTCAGCCTGACCGCTGGTCGCGTGTCAGGTAACAATCTTGCCAGCCGACAATTCTTGTCCGCCGGGTGTCGTAACGATGTTGCTGCATAGCTATCCCATGTTAGGCTCTGACATCCTCCCCGGGTACCTCAATGCAAGATGCCATCTTTCATTCATGATGTATGTATATAATGGGGTAGTGTTAACTTCATGTCAGAGTCTACCCTTTCCCTGTGTTATGCATGAAAATACATATATGGCATAGAAATATATACGAAAAATGTAAGTTGCATTGAAATGACAAATGAAGTTCAACTTTTAACACAACTCAGGTTTCATCCCCCTGATGGCTGGTTACCTCAATTGCACTAATACCCAGTCAGATCAGTAGTACCAGCTTCTCGCATCTACCTCGCAGCAATTTGAAAAAAACGTAATAATATGGTTGTTTTGCAACAGCCATCTAGCCAGACTGAAATACGGCTTTATATGAGTCGTATTAAACACTCAAACTCTGACCTCATTTGGCCAGGAGCTCTTATGTTGGTTTGCAATGTTGGCAGCTCTATGCCATGCTTGGTGGACGCCTACCCGGTGTGTTAGCCGTTTTAACAACAAAATGTCTATTTATACAATACACAATAATGAATATGTTTCAAATTATGGCCCTTTGTGTAATTCATAAATGCAAGGGAAGTAATTTTGACATTCAAGAAATATAATAAATTACAATAATTATTTAATTTCTTAGCGTCATTGCTTGACGTTTCTTCATATTAACGAGAAAAAGTCGGTAATATGAATACATTAATCAAGATATGATTCTAAGATTACACTAATCAAAATAAATAAGTACCCAATTGGTGTATTATATTTTATAGATTCAAAAGGATTTTACAATCGTCATAAGTTTTTGAATATTTGTATATCGTCTGCTAATTTTGGTGTACTTTTTAAATTACACAGGAAGTACACACGAAACTCAAAACTTAGTTGATGTTACACTGTCTGAACACAACTGTTCCGGTTTTATTTTGCAACGGATAGTAAAATGTTCTCAAAGTTCGTGTCTGATGTTATAGTATCACAACTTTCGGATTATGATGGAATGTTCTTATTTCCGATGTGTTCACAACTTCTGGATAATATCGACTGTTGTTATTTCTGATGTTCAAATGTCGAACATTTTGGATTAAGTTCGCTGCAAAGGTGGTGTAGAAGTCACTGTTCAGTCCACATTTGCACACGTCGTTAAAATATCACGGTGAAGAAATTCACACACAGCTGTCACTGTTAACTGGTAAAGTTCGCTTCTGGTAAGTGGTTAAGCGTCTGTGACACTGTTCTTGGTGTTTATTTACAGTTAATAATGTTCTCTTTCTAACACACACTACACAATTATACTACACTCATTACATGGTTTTATTAAAATAAGTATATTATACATGTCGGTTTTTAACCGTATCACAATTACAATTATAGACCTTACACAGTAGGTGAATAGCAACAAAATTCACTCATTGGTGGCTGTGTTGGTCTGAGTGTATTAGTACACAGTGCACTCAGACATTGCTTACTGGGTCGGTCGGACAACGGGACAAAAGATCGGCAATTGTATTGATTCTGCCGGGAATATGTCGAACTTCGAAACTGTAATTTTGAAGCTTCAAGGACCAGCGAGCAATCATATTGTTGGATGGTACTCCGGCATTTATATACCGTAATGGACTGTTGTCAGTTTCGATGATAAAGTGACGTCCTAGAAGGTATCTGTATGGCTTCGTCACACTTTCTACTAAGGCAAGTGCCTCTAATTGTGGAATGGACCATGCACGCTCTCGAGGCCTTAGTTTTCTTGATATGAAACAAATGGGATGCAGGATGTTGTTGTATTCCTGCAACAGGACTGCCCCAATCGCAACGGAGCTAGCATCTGTTCTCAATCTGAAAGGTAAACGGATGTTGGGCAATTTAAGGATGAGATTATTCGAATTCTTATCAGAAAAGTATGCCAAAACTTTATGAAATGCATTTCGTAGGCATTCATCGTGTACAACTTTTTCAGGCTTATCCTTAGTTAGTAAATTAGTAAAAACCTCGGTCAGTTCTGAAAAATCAGGAATGAAACTCCTGTAATAGTTGATCAGTCCCAACAAGCTGCGGACTTGTTTCTTATTCGTTGGAAGTGACAATTTTAGAATTTTGGAGACAATTTTGTTGTCTGTCATGACAAAGCCATTGGATATTCTGTACCCCAAAAATGATATCTCTTGGTAAGCCATGCTCACCTTTGAAGGTTTCACTGTCAGTCCGTGCTGTCTGATACGTTCTAGTGTCTGTTCTAGTGTCTTTATATGTACCGTCATTGTTTCTGTATGGACACAGATGTCGTCAATATAGCAAATAATATTAGGAATGTCAGCTAGGAGGAGTCGTGTCATGCGTACGAATGTGGCTGGGGCATTGACTAGCCCAAATGGAAGTTTGCACCATTCGTACAGTCCCCAAGGCGTGGCAAAAGCTGTTAGATGTCTGCTGTCTTCATGTACAGCTATCTGCCAGTAACCTTTAGACATGTCAAGCGTTGTAAAGAACTTAGCGTCAGTCAGTTCTGTTAGAAGATCGTCAGTGTTTGCCATTGGTTCAAGATCTAAAACAGTTATTTTGTTCAGTTTTCTGTAGTCGATGCAAAGTCGTATTGTGTTGTCCTTTTTGCGTACAATGACCATGGGTGAAGAGAAGTCTGATAGGGATCGTCTGATGATGTTTTTTTTTTTCTAAGTTGATGATTTCTTGATGTAATTGTTCCTTGTAATGTAATGGTATGGTGTATGGTCTGCATCTTATGGGTGTGTTTGATGTGAGTGTGATGTGATGCTGTACTAATTCTGTTTGTCCTGGGTTGTCGGAAAAGATGGTGTTGTATTGTTGTATCAACTGTTTGCAACTGTTTGTCTCTGCTTGACTTAAGTTTGGATTGATCTTGATCTCATTCAAGCAATTTGTCGTGTTTAATGTAGGTGTTGGAATCTCGTCGCTAGAATCGTCATCTTCGTGATCTATTATCACGGTGCAAGCTGTCGTATCGTCTTGTTCGTTGTCTCTGTTGTGGTATGGTCTTAGCATATTTATGTGAAATATTTTGTGTTTGTCTTTTATTAGGATTTCGTAGTCTACAGGTGAGATCTGTCTTGTCACTTTAAAAGGTCCCTGCCAAGAATCAGTCAGTAGCTGTCTGTCACTAGGTAGTAGTAGTAGAACGTCCTGTCCAGGTGTCAATGTTATAGTCCTGTTACCTTTGTCTGCGTACTGTCTGTAAGTAGCACCAGATAGTTTTAGTGCATTTTTAGCAATTTCACATGATTTAATAATCCTTTCACGCAATGATGTTACATACAAGAATGATGATATGGGTTTAAGTATTGGAGTAGAATCAGTTAATATTTGGTGATAAATTGTTAATGGGCCTCGTGGTTTGGCACCATAGATTAGTTCAAAAGGAGAGAAACCGGTACTAGAATGTGGTACCTCGCGATAAGCAAAGAGAACAGCTGGTAGGTATACATCCCAATTATTGGGGTGATCTTGAGTTACTTTTGCATTTTTGCCGATCAGGTCAAAGTACTTTGACAGTGAAGGATCAGCTTTTTGAGCTGTTATGAATGTTTCCTTCATAGAGTCACCAGGTGGTAATTCTGGGCTAAGCATTTGTATAGCCTCAGTTTGGTTACTTTCATCTTGCACTCTAGCAGTAGCTCTTGTTACTGCGTTCACACACTCAATGACATCAGATGATGATGTAATGATATCGTTAATCATGTGATGAGAACTTAGTGCTGCATTAGCTAACATACATTCAATAGGTGATATGACATTTTCAATGATGACATTTGGTGGTGATGTGTTATCATCAATGCATAGTGATGTTATGTCATGGTTATGAGGTTTGTCATTCACCTCAGGTAAGTTTCCTATGATTATATCACACACTGGCTTTGTAAGTGCAGCGCACTTTACTTTCCCGGTGAGGAAAGGTGTTTCAATGTATGCCCATGCTAATGGATATTTCTCAATATTGCCTGAAAATGTTCTACATGTAATGTGCCTGCCTGTATAGTCTGTAGGCGTTATGAATGTTGTTTTCAGGCCAATAAGTGTACTTCCGGTGTCGCGAAGTACTGTAGCAAACTTGCCATTAACATACCCGTGATAGATGTCTAATCTGCCTTTTGAGTCTATTACTAAGTTAGCTTCCTCATTGGCAATAGGGATGGCGTGCCCGCATGTTAAGATACCATTTTCATAGAAGGTGTTACAGACAGTGCATTTGTTAGCACTAAATACATCACAAGCCTGTGCTGTATTCACAGGATGTTTTTCTGGATTTTCGTCTTCTGACGCTGAGCTATCGAACAAGGCGGCATTGGCTTTGTTGGTCATATGCCTGCCTCTACAATCCATGCGATGGTGCCCGTAAGCCTTGCAGAGAAAACATTTACGTAAACTTTTGAATGATTTACGTTCTCTGTCTTGTCTGTTTACCATATTTTGCAAGTATGTTTGGTACCCTGGGTTTTTATCGCACATCTCGTTCAAATGGTGAGAAAATTTACAGTGAATGCAATGTCTAAATTTCTCAGAGGTAGGCCTGTTTGGTTTTTGCCTACTATAGTTTTTCTCATAGTTGGCCGCTGCTACCCAGTTACTGTCAGTAGCTTCAGTGGCAAAGCACTGTTTGTTGGCCGTGTAATAGGCCGACCCACGTCTTTCAATTTCTTCCACACTTGTGCATTCATTCTCCTGTAAGAACTTAGAAAAAGATGATGGGATAGAAGAAATGATTTTATCTCGAATGATGAGATCTTCTAATCTATCATAACTTTTGTTAATTTTGGCTGCTGAAGTCCATTTGCTGAAAACATCTCGGACTAAACAGAGGTAGTCAGAGAACGTTTGAGTTGATTTTGGACTCAATTTACTGAATTGTTCTCTGTAACCTGCCTCGTCTAACATGAAATGTGCCATTATCTTAGATTTAATATAATGGTACTCTTTTCTGAGGTCTTTGGGGATGGTTTCAATGACTTTAAGAGGTTCCCCAGATATACTCCTCATATATAGAATATTCCATTCAGAAAGTGGAACTTGGTAATGTTCCATTAAAGTCTCAAAATTTTGGGTAAAGGCTGCTATGCAGTCACCCGAGGTATAGTTACGTACGATACCTTGATACTTCTTATACTGGTTTTCTTTTTCCAGTCTTTCAGATTTCTTTGACTCTTTATTCATCGCAGTCTCAGTGTCAAGTTGTTTCATTTTCAACTGTAACTCTAGTTCTTCTCTCTTACTCTGAGCTGCTATTTCTGCTTTCTTAAGTTCACTGTCTATCTCAGCTTGCTTTGTCTTTGCAGCCATTTCTACTTCGGCTTGCTTTAAAGCTGTTTCAATCTCTGCCTGTTTTAAGGCTGTTTCTGCCTCTGCTTGTTTGGCAGCCATTTCTGCTTGTTTTAGAGCTCTTTCTGCTGCTCTTTCTTCGCGTTCACTGTTTTTCTCTTGTACCAGGAGATATTCAGCGTATTTGTTCTCACTCCATTTTGTTAATTCATCACCTGTAAGATGTAATTTAATATCCATATCGATGAAATCAAACAATGACGACATGATGGAGAAAATACGTCAATGACAATCAACTACACAAAATATGTTATAAATGGTTAGTAGTAAACAATTTACACTTGATTTTACTATACGATGCGTGCCCACTGATGCATACGTAAAGTTAAAGTAAAGAAAAATATACTCAAGTGCCCTGGATACGGTGACGAATGGTTGGAAAAACGGGCTAGAAAACTGTAGGGTCGTACTTCGGAACCACTAATGACTTCTACGGCAAGGTTATGGATGGTACGGAAAAAACCTGCTTTGTTTTTGGAGAAAAATAAGTTAGCGTCTATTTGTTGGTGTGTGCCTGCAAGTCACTAAGTGTTGATTAGGTTTGGATGGCGTCGAGTATAATTGTATGTCGTAAGTTTGTCCGTCAACAGTGTTTTTCTCAACAGAAGTTACACTCTTTCCAAAACTCTTTGCGTTCCACAAACTCAATGCACAAAGACAATCTATCTGTATCTGAACACTCAATAACATTGATGACACATCACTTACATCAAGATGACATTCAGTAAGGATATAGGCATCAAGTTTACAAGATGGCGACAAGGTCAAAATGGCGACAAAATCACAATGTCGACAAGGTCAAACGGTGACAAGTTTCACAAATCACAAATGTTTTACACGCTTACAGGATCAAACAATATGTACTGTACATTTACTAATGGTTTTACACATATTTAAACAATGTAGTAATGGATCACACTGAGACTTTTACGATCACATTTACATAGCTATAACCTTGACAAATTTTACAAGTTCAAGAATTATAGTTTTAAATCGTTAATGACGTATGGTTTAAACAAAGATGAGCAACACACGTCTACATATATTAGGTTATTAAACAAGGACGAGCAACCCACGTCCACACATGTCAGGATCTTAGAATTGGCTCGTTTAGCTAACACGTGTGAGACAGTACAAGTATAACGTGATTCGATGTAAGACGCAACGACACAACGTTCTATGGATTTATTGCCATATTAAATACAGAACGATAATTACAACAATATACAATATATAACTCACGACGCTCACAACCACAATACAGCTCACAAGTCTGACGCTCAAGATGACAGTCGTTCGGCTTTCAACCACAGAGATCCACACAAACGCCTTGCTTTCATCGCACACGTCAGTCCAGTCTCAGGTCCCAGCTCGGTCTGAGGCTAGCACGCAAACTGCCCACCGCCTCTAGTGGCGTCACGTGGCCTGCGTGCGTCTGTCGTCAGCCTGACAGCTGGTCGCGTGTCAGGTAACAATCTTGCCAGCCGACAATTCTTGTCCGCCGGGTGTCGTAACGATGTTGCTGCATAGCTATCCCATGTTAGGCTCTGACAGCATCCATCACTTTGATTTCCTACTTCTGTAAAGGAAAAAATTCATTATGATGTTTATTTCTGAATTTTTACAATTCTTCAAAGAATTCTCCATGTCATTATACAATTCCTCTTCACTAGGTTCACTGCTTTCTCCCTTTGGGGCATATATTTGAATGACGTTTTTGTTAAATGGTCTGCCAATTAATTTTACCAGTAGAACCCTGCCTGACACTTCCCAAGATCCTTTAACAGATTTTGATGTTTTCAGATCAAAGATACTTGCTACATCTCTTTGCCTATACGCTCCTCCAGAATATATAATATAATTGTTTGATGTTATCTAATTGTCCATCTGCACTCGTTGTTCTAACATCTCAATTTCTACTTTCAATAGAGAAAATAGAGAAATAGAGATATTTGCACCCAATAGCCTGCTGACGGTCTGGAGTCTCCTGGTGCACATGACTATCCCTACCGGGCGAGGCTTCTCCTATGGAGCACTCATTTACATCGTTTCTCTTGATTGTTGATAATGTCGCAAAATATACTTTTCTACACATTGTAAAAGAAGGTAGTTTGCCATTGCTTTCCTTGTTAGCAGTGACCATACTGGTCAATGACGGTAGCAATTGTCATACCCCAAAATATAGATCCTCTACCTACCGTCGTGAAGTTAGAGAACTTAGCCTACAACTATCTGTCGGCCTGCTCTTCAACCTCATCCACCACCAGCAACCTTGACTTAACATAACGTTGATCAGGAAGCTAAACATATATTCCACCTTGCTCAAGGATGTCCCGTAGGCTAGCAGAGGGAAGGAGTTATCTTACTTCTAATTTGATAGGGGATACTCCTACATTTTTTTACTCCTTTTTTCCTTTAAAACTCTTTTTTTTTGCGTGCGTCGTCGTCGTCGTATGCGTCATTCGCAACTGCGAGTGCTATCAAGACAAGTCGCCTGAACAAGCCAAGAAGCCTGATACGTGGGAAAATGGCACGGCGCAAGAACACGTGGCATCCAAGAGCACGTTGCATCCAAGATGTGCAGCGTGGGAGCCGACAAGACCGTCGAGAAGACGAATGTGGAGAGCCTGCCTGCGAGCTGTAACAAAGAACCTGAACCTACAGATACAATTGAAGCCACTACAAGGGAGAACGCCGATAGCCCACCACAGAGAAGATCCAAGACAGCTGAGAAGAGAAAGTTAAAGTTAAAGTTCTTCCCAGTTAAAGGGAAGAAAATATCCCGCCAGACATCCGAAGAAAACCGAGATGAGCACCCTGACGTCGGCAGAGAGGACGCCCCGATACCTCCAATATTTACCGATGAAGAAATCGCAGAGATGAACAGGGATCATGAACTCAGGTGTAAGGAATACAGAAGGCGCATGGAAGAAAAATAAAAGCAGTACAAGAAACACAAGGAAAAACCAATGCCCTACAGCACCAATAAAGTTTGCCCAGACTTAAACACGGATCACGTACACCCATGGGCATACTATATAGATGGCGGAGAGGTCGTCCCATGGCTGACCACAGGGGGAGAAATCGAATGGCAACAAAAACTCAAACACGAAAGAGAACAAAGTCACAAGGAAGAAAATGAAAACATCGAAAAGCTGATACTGGCAATATACAAAAAAGAAGGCAAAAAGACCAAATAAAAAGTCCTTATAAGGACAGCAACCAGAAGAGCCTGAAACTGCCACTAACAAAAGAAACCACTAGGAGACGGGCACAAAGGACAGCCGCCACAAACCCCCCAGCTGACGTCATATACATAAATCAACATTACCAGTCCGGGATAGGACTCAATCGTAAGAGCGCACAAGACTAGAATTAGGGTGAATGAACGCATAAAAACCACGGACCTCAACAATAACCACAGCTGAAGAGGCAGGTTGAATGAGGCCGAATTTGGAATTTTTGTTTTGAAAATTGGAATTGGAATTGGAATACTCCTACCCCGCTACCTCTTCACTCAACTCAACTCGAATACATGTTTCTTCCACTTCTTTCTGATGTAAACACTTGCTGTGCAACTATTCCTGTATGATTGACAAACTAGATGGTTCGCTTGAATGTCTTCCCCTGCCTCCCACATTTCGATAGCACTCAATACGGTAAAGGTAGCCCCAAAGAAGACACTGTCTATGAGATGCGAAGAATTAAGCTTTCACATATTCTAGGCCACCCACTTTGAGGTGAGTTGGCCAGTTCTCTTCCTCATCCATATTTTTCTTTGACAATTCCCAAAACATTCTTTAATGTTAGTTAGTTAGTTAGTTAGTTAGTTAGTTAGTTAGCTAGTCGACAGATCATCCTCATTGCACATCGAACCATTCAGTCCATAAGTGCTCGGATCCCCTCCTCAGCAAATCCCGCAGCGTGTAGCGGCTAACGACGCCAGTTCTGTGTTGGTTTATCAATCTTCTTTGGCTTCCTGCATAGAGTTCTTTTTTGGCCACCCCTCTTTTAATTTGCTGCTCTCGCAGTCTGTCCATTGTTGTAGATTCACAGTCATCACTTGGTTCTCGCAAACGTCTTACTTCTCGTAGAGCATTCAGAATGTCAGCCTGGTCCATGGCGCGTCCGCCCTCCACAGTAGCCTCACCTGCGAGCTTGTCAGCCCGCTCATTTTCTTGTACTCACGCATGCCCTGGCAAGAAGATGAAACTAATCTTTGCCAGCCGAGACCGCTCCAGAGGCAGCAACCATTCTCTTCGGATCGATCCCTCCTCTATCCTCTTGATCATGTTCATTGAATCGCTAAGGAAACAAGCCCTAGTGAACGTCTGTGTCTCGAGCCATGTTATTGCTTTACTTACTGCCATGACTTCCATGGTCAGGCTACTTGTGGTTTCAGTGAAAGCACCAGAGTCCTCCTTCACAATTCTCCTCCGGCCCGAGCTGTAAAGGCCCATGAGCTTCTCACATGTCGGACGACCGACCCATCTGTGTAGATGACCGCGTCACCGTCTAGCGAATTCTCGAAAATCAACGCTTGTACTTCAGCCTCAACAGCAGCCGGATTTTCTTGTCTGCATTTTCTATCTAGTTGAATGCAAACTGAAAAGGATGTGCAGAAGTCTGTTGGCACTTGCACCCATTCCTCGCCAGGTTCTAAGTCCTCAAGTGAATACACCTGTTGAAGAATGTCTTCGGCTTGACCCATCCTTCCTCTTTTTAACCTGCTGCCTTTCACCTTCCTAATTTCACTATGCAGTGGATGTTGTGTGTTTGCTTTAACTCTGAGGTAGGCGCGTGCCCTGCAAACTTGTATTCTCTCTTCAATGGTTGGAAAATCAAGAAGGTAGCGCATCGCCCTGCATGCTGTATCACTTGTACATCCAAGAATAATGCGCATAGCTTCATTCTGTATCCTTTCCATCCTTTCTATCTGCTTATGGCTGAGAGTCAGGATTGCCATTGCATACTCCAAAACAGACATGACCAGCCCCTCGTACAGAAGACATAGATGGCGCTGCTCACAGTTTGATGCCGTCATCATCCGCATCGCAGCGAAATCCCGCTTGGCCTTTGTTATCACCTGGTCTATGTGCACATTATAAGCAAGGCTTCGATCAAACCGTATCCCCAGGTAATTCATTGCCTGCGTTCTTTCCACCGTCTCTGAACACAGCATTACAGTTGGTGTTGGAGTGTTGACAATATGATTATTCAACGAGAACCTTTAACGTGACTGGTTACAATGTTTGTAAGGCGCGGGAAAGGCACATAGCCGTAATGGTCGGTCACTTTAATCCTGGCTCTGTTGGGGGTAGAAACACATTAACCCAGAAAAGGCGCATGTCTCGTGGTGCTCTCTGGACAATATGGTTGCTAAAGCTAACCTCCCAAGCCTGACAATAATGGTAGAAATGTGACAAGAGAAAGCACACTGAAGTGCCTGGGAATTACTTTTGATAGAAGCCTGTCATGTAGGGATCACGCTGAGGTGGTGGTTACAAAATATCAGAAGAGGCTCAGTCTACTGAAGAGTATGGCAGCACGGGACATGGAGCAGAAAATGCTATTCACACATTTTCGGCACTTGATCATGTCAATGGTAGAGAATGGGCTCGGAATGTTCACTGTCTCAAAGAATCAGATAGTGAAACCGGGAAGCATGCAGAATGTCATAAAGGTGATTGTGAGGTGTACATGGAACACCCCCATTGGTGTGCTTATGTTACATCCTTGCGTTGCCGACCATTGCGGACAGACTTAAGGTGTGGCACGGGGGAAACATCTGTTTAAGCACTTCCACTTCCAAACCAATCACACAATAGATGGTATTAGCAGTATTGTAGCGGGATTACGGGGAGAAGAGTACATACATAATCAGTAAACAGAGAAGGGCAGACAGAGAGACCGGGAGACAGAGAGACCGGGAGACAGAGAGACCGGGAGACAGAGAGACCGGCTGACAGAGAGACCTGCACACAGAGACCAGCAGACAGAGAGACCGGCAGAAAGAGAGACCGGCAGACAGAGAGACTGGCAGATAGAGAGACTGGCAGACAGAGACCGGCAGACAGGGAGACCGACAGAAGAAGAGATCGGCAGGGAGAGAGACCGGCACGGAGGCAGAAACCGGCAGACAAAGAGAGAGACCGGCAGAAAGAGAAACCTGCACGCATACAGAGACCGGCAGAAAGAGTGACCGGCAGAAAGAGTGACCGGCAGAAAGAGTGACCGGCAGGGAGAGAGACCGGCAGACAGAGGCCTAAAGGGAGACAGGGAGACCGGCACGCACAGGGAGACCGACAGACAGAGAGACCAGCAAACACAGAGACCGGCAGACATAGAGAGCGGCAGACAGAAAGACTGACAGGGAGACAGTGAGACCGGCACGCAGACAGAGACCGGTAGACATATATACCGGCAAACAGAGATACCGGCAGACAGAGATACCGGCAGACAGAGAGACCGGCAGAGAGAGAGACCGGCAGACAGAGATACCGGCAGACAGAGATACCGGCAGACAGAGAGACCGGTAGAGAGATAGACCGGCAGAGAGAGAGGCCGGCAGGGAGGCTGAAATCGGCATGCAGAGAGACCGGCAGACAGATAAACCGGCAGACAGAGAGACCTCCAGACAGAGGCAGAAAGAGAGACCGGCAGGGAGAGAGACCGGCAGACAGAGACACCGGCAGACAGAGAGACCGGCAGAGAGACCTGCAGACAGAGAGACCTGCAGACAGAGAGACCTGCAGACAGAGACCTGCAGACAGAGAGACCGGCAGGGAGAGAGACCGGCAGACAGAGACACCGGCAGACAGAGAGACCGGCAGACAGAGAGACCGGCAGACAGAGAGACCTGCAGACAGAGAGACCGGCAGACAGAGAGACCGGCAGACAGAGAGACCTGCAGACAGAGAGACAGGCAGAAAGAGAGACCGGCAGGGAGAGAGACCGGCACGGAGACAGACCGGCTCGCTGACAGAGAGACCGGCAGACAGAGAGACCGGCAGACAGAAAAGGTTGGACAGAAAAAACCACTGCAGATCGTCTTCCTGGAAAGTCAAGCATTTTTTGCTCAAATTCTCAAAGAACATTTGGAGCCCAAATAGGCCTTATCAGCCATCATAGTACCCAGGGCTCCATACTTTTAACCTAACCGGAAAAAAATAAATGGTCATCATCATTCTTGATGGACAAACAACAACAGTGTTTATGTATGTGCTGTGTTGTTTACTGATTAAGTATGTGCCGTGATGTTTACTGATTATGTATGTACTGTATTGTTTACTGATTATGCATGTGCCGTATTGTATACTGTGTATGTATGTGCCGTGTTGTTTACTGTTTATGTATGTACCGTATTGTTTAATGTTTAAGTATGTGCTGTGTTGTTTACTGTGTATATATGTGCTGTGTTGTTTAATGTGTATGTATGTGTCGTGTTGTTTACTGTGAATGTATGTGCCGTGTTGTTTACTGTTTATGTATGTACCGTATTGTTTAATGTTTAAGTATTTGCTGGGTTGTTTACTGTGTATATATGTGCTGTGTTGTTTAATGTGTATGTATGTGTCATGTTGTTTACTGTGTATGTATGTGCCGTGTTGTTTACTGTTTATGTATGTGCCGTATTGTTTAATGTTTAAGTATTTGTTGTGTTATTTACTGTGTATATATGTGCTGTCTTGTTTAATGTGTATGTATGTGTCGTGTTGTTTACTGTTTATGCATGTGCCGTGTTGTTTACTGTTTTTTTATGTGCCGTGTTGTGTACTGTTTATGAATGCGCCCTATCTGTGGCTATGATGTCATTGATAATATTAGATATATCGGATTATTAAAACCAAGACAGCAGGCCTGATAGAAAGATTTTGTTGTTTTCTCTGACTGGGAACACCTGATGACAATTCACGGTTGCAATGGGTGTTTCTTGGGTGGGTTTTACGTTTTATTATAGATAGGCAGATTGGCAGACATCAGATTAACAAGACAGAGGCAGCTGGGAAGGCAGACAGACAGATGTATATAAATATTGCCCACCACAATGAGGATGATCTGTCGACTAACTAAGCACTCGTGGTCGCTTGTTCTATAGACCGTGTGTCAGCCTGGCCTGGCGTCAATGTGAAGCACTAACGTAGAGACAGGCAGACAGAGAGACCGGCAGACGGAGACACCGGCAAACAGAGATACCGACAGACAGAGATACCGGCAGACAGAGAGACCAGGAGACAGAGAGACCGGCAGACAGAGAGACCGACAGGGAGACAGAGAGACCGACACGCAAACAGAGAGACCGGCAGACAAAGAGACCGGCAGACAGAGAGACCGGCAGGGAGACACCGTCACGCAGACTAATAGACCGGCAGACAGAGAGACCGGCAGACAGAGAGCGGCAGACAGAGAGACCGGCAGACACAGAGACCGGCAAGGAGGCAGAGACCGGCAGACAGAGAGACTGACAGACAGAGAGACCGGCAGACAGAGAGACCTGCAAACAGAGACCAGCAGACAAGAGAGACCAGCAGAAAGAGAGACCGGCAGACAGATAGACTGGCAGATAGAGAGACTTGCAGACAGAGACCGGCAGATAGGGAGACCGGCAGACAGAGAGATCGGCAGGGAGACAGAGAGACCGGCACGGAGGCAGAAACCGGCAGACAGAGAGAGAGAGACCAGCAGAAAGAGAAACCGGCACGCATACAGAGAGACCGGCAGACAGTGACTAACAGACAGAGAGACCGGCAGACAGAGAGACCGGCAGACAGAGGCCTGAAAGGAGACAGGGAGACCGGCACGCAGACAGGGAGACCGACAGACAGAGATACCAGCAAACACAGAGACCGGCAGACATAGAGACCGGCAGAAAGAGAGACCGACAGGGAGACAGAGAAACCGGCACGCAGACGGGTGAAATTGTCACCTTACTTGTTATATTGGAGAGTGTCACCCTGTTATTGTTCAGAAGGAAATAAATATATGTTTTAGTTGCCTTTGATTTCGACTTGTCAGTCTCTGGTTGTGTAGATTAGAGTAGTTTAGTGACATTGTGAGGTGGGTTGTACATCTCTTCTATAACCTAACATACGATGCAAGACATTGATGGTGCAGTAGTAAAATGACTACCGTTCTCACGCGGGAACACGAACCTAAATATGTCCTATCTCTTCCTTTATTCCTTTCACCTCCATCATCTCCTTCTCCCTCTCTTCATCTTTCCATGTTATTAAAGGTAGTGCGTAGTAGGCAGAGTTCGACAGAGGAACGACTTCTTAGGCTTCACACTATTTCAATCATTTCCCTCAATACCTCTTCTGTCCCTTCTCTCTCTCCTCTCCTCCCCTCTCTCTCTCTTCTCTCCTTTTATCACGCTGTCACAAAATGGCGTCGTCGTCAGGTTCTGTTTCCAGAATATTCTGGGGTTTCCCAGTTTAGTCCGGGAGTTCCCAGAATATTCCATGTGAAGTTTGTCTCTGCGGTGTCATGCTATAATATATTAAGATCGTACACGTTACGTAGAATTGTCGCTCACAGTCAGTAGTTCGTTTTTGCCGGTTTGATAGTTGTCTCAGTAAGTGTTCCTTTACTAGGCTGCTTATCTCATAGCTGGTTGGTAAATTGTCTAAACTATCTGTCGGCGAGGTCTCTACTAAGTCTGTTCAATTAGAGGCCCTTGTATAAAGTACACCGGCCACAACCACTTTGCTACAAGAGCACTGACCAAACACAACGTACTACAAAATACCCAGGGAGAGCAAACTCAGAAGGATAGTCAGCGCAGCGGAATCCTTCCGAAATGAGCTCAGGTAACAGATTAGCAATGCAAGTCAACGTAAGGGTGGCCTTATCTTTTTATCGTTAAAGGAGCAAGCTCCTAATGTCAGTGCACGTTAAAGACTAACTCACTGATTAAAGGGTATCAGAATAAAATACTCCACCGTTATATAAAGGTCACCTCTTTTTCGTCCGGGAAGTCAGAGTCGTGATTGATGACAGGGTATGGCAAGTGAAACCCAGAGCCATGAAAACTATAAGAACACAATTCCTACAACCCAACATGTAAATGAGGCCGAAGCTGTGGCTGTCCAGGGAATGAATTTCGCTGATTCCTTTAGGGAACAATTGTGAAGCTGTTTAGGTGGTAGAACTCAACTCGTCTGGTGGCAGTGGCAACATCTGAAGCCATCAGGACAATATGTCTCCCCCCCTTTTTTCTGCAGGAGACAACAAGGATCCATCGTGCCAGCGTGCCCCACCAGCAGCAGGGCGTGACGCGCTGGTCAGAACATTACTAGTGGTACATGTGGCGTGCCAGAAATGCACGCATGAACAATTAGATCACCAAGAGGGGATGTTCCCCTTTGTTTTACGCAGTGAGTTCATTATGACTGTTGTGAAGAGACAGACGACAGTGTCACTCATGGTAGTTTAGAAAATCCTTTCCTTAGATACAGGAACAGGGGTGGAATTAATCATGCCAGCGTGTTCATGATACTAGAATTAGACATATTAACAGTGTTGAGCAGTGAATGAACAGTGACGCCTTATATTTCCACCTGTGCACAGAAAATAGACCGGCTGTCCTGAACGTTACCAATGGCACATGTGGCGTGCCAAAGATGCATACAATAACAATGACAATTATAGGTGATTCAAGAAGCCCCCTGTCTATTTCGATAAGTAATATTCAATCAAGGGAAACTGAAGACCACCAGAAGAAGCAGAACATTGCAGTGCGGAGACACGGTAACTGTGAAATGCAGCACGACGCAATGAACATTAGTTAACCGTTAGTTAAACATTCGTGCTGTGGTGGTGGTTCATAATTGAATAACATTTTTGTTGGAGGGTCATATGTGTAGTCACGTTAAGGCATCCTTTGTTTGTTTTACAGGTTGGTGAATTCAGTTAGAAACATGTTAATTTGTTGTTTAAATGAATACGAATACTTGATAGGATCAACTGTCGTGGAGTAGTTAGCTCCCCTGTTGGTTGCATATCGAAAGTTGTAGAGTCGGGTTTAATGGTGTCAAGAGGTGTTGAGGTATGTGTTCGTTTTGTTTATATGGCCACTAAATATTGTGTACTTACAGCAGGGGCTGATTTGTTTTGTGTACATCGGTGGTGATTGTGAGGACTGCAACTTCAGGCTGAGGTTTCCTTCCGAACAGGGGGTTGACTGGTTATGTTTTTCAGACGCGAGCATGGTTGTCCACCTTGATGTTTTTTGTTAAAGTGGGAAGTAGCGTTGTAAGGAATCGATATTGTTGATATTGGTGTCAGTTTAGTGTCTCTCTGTGCACCCTTTGATTTATGATTTTGGTGTCTTGGGGAATCCACAGCATGTAAGTGATTGAACTGTTTTTATTGATAATATTACTTGGTTACTATGTTGTTATGATGCACATCAGAAGACGAACAAGTTTTAACTGCCTTAGATTTTTTTCTGTATACTGGGAGAGCAGGGGATGCAACCAGTATTTTTGTTTTTATTATTTGGGGTGGAAGTTCCAAAAAGAGTTGTTTCCTCTTAGACATATTTTTTAATGAGGGATGTCGGATGCGGAGACAGAGCTTCGATCTCAGGGGAGGAATGACGCCTTATTGATGGTGGGACCCATCAACGTTTGGTAGGTGGGTATGAGACAGTATGGGAAACGACTTTCACAAACCGCCAAGCTTACCGGGGGGACATGGACTGGATTATTTGTGAACAGAAAGTTCAAGGATCAGGATTGTTTTTTAAAATATTCAGAGGTTGAGCGGGAGTGCATGGCCGAATAGCCGCAAGGCCACCTTCCATTGTTAACTAGTGGCTTCTCAGAGAGAGGAATGCCGGATGTAATCTACACTGTGGGTTCAAGCTGTCAGGTGGACAACGGTGAACGTTAGAGGCAGCAGAATTTATGAGTACAAGCGGGGTTGGAAGTGACTCGGGCTGTCGGAAAGGAACGCCAGGCTCCAAATTTATGGCAGCGGGAAAAGTACATGAACTCAGGACCATGAACCCAACCATTGAACCCCAGAAACAATGTCGATTTGGGTTAATGATATGATGCAGAGTGAGTATGCAAATTAATCAGGGTACGCGAGGTACGGATTGGAGGACCTTTCGGGGGATGAAGCAGATTTGAAACGGCTGAGTGTACATACTTGGGAGCCGTTGAGACCAAGAAGGCTGCAGGAACTCTGGTCGGGCAGATATACCTAAGGACCAGAGGAAACACGGACTTAAGTGTTGGAAAAATAGCCGCCCAAAATAAAGTATTGATTGCTACGAGGGAACCACTGTCAATTGCAATTACTATCGAAAATCACACAAGACTAATTTGGGCTAAGAGGACACACGATTAATGGGATCATCCAGAGAACTGAGTCAAACAGAATTGGAAAGAGCCTGACTTTATTGGAAAGTGGCGGAATCACTCTAAAACGGGCGTGGTGATCAAACCAAAGCACCCGTAGGCAGGCGAGCAAGTATCCACTGGACAGGACTTTACGTAAGTTGGTTAAGTTTAATTAGAAACCTGTTAGTCTGTAGTCGGACGCGGGTAATGGTACTTAGGTTTAGAAAGCAATGGCAAACTACCGTGGATAAATTTACCGAAGAACCATGAGCAGTCATTAAAAGCTACGTTTGAATGCGGCGTCCTGCAACGGACCCGTAACTAGCTAGATAACTATAATAGCAGTCTAAACTAGGGAGCATTGGCAAACTACTATTGGCAGATAGCGGGGTCGACTGCGACGTTCTATAAGGAGGTAAAGAATACTGTAACTAATCAACCAAAACTCGCAGTGGCTAATTACGAAGTAAAAAGATGAGCGCCGAAACCATACTAGGGGTGATTATGTGCGAACGTATTAGTGGCCTCAAAAGTCCCCGATTTATTTCTTATAGAAATATAAACACGACAGGACAAGTGTAGTGCAGGTACGAAACTCAGCCACTAGGTCGAATCTAACAATAGATCCAGGTGACTACAGCGGATGAATGAACGGCGTCTGGGAACAGGCCTGCAGATGAAGAAGCACGCTTGTATTGTTGTTGACCAGGCAGAGTTGAATCGGGGTCAGACTGCGGCTGGCGAAAATATAGCATACAACGAGTTAGCTGTACAACCTAACAGTCGCGGGTTCGGACCTTCACGGAGAATCGGGAATAAAAGACTTAAATGTCTTTAATGCTATAAGGCGAGATGGGGGGATAGACAGCGGTAGTTGGATACAACTGGAGAATTGGACGCGAACTAAGTGAGCTGAAGGGGACAGGAATGCCTTTGGATATAAACGTTACAGACGGGTTGTGAGAATATCTTGGGTAAAGAAATGGAAACGTGCTTCCATACACCGAGAGCTGAATATTGAAGAAGATTGGCTAATAAAGACTGATAACTGATACTGAGGTGATGGATGAAGATGCACGTTGATCAATTATCATGATTAGTATGTTGTTAGGCGTGATATGGGTTTATGTTGTCAACATGGGCTTTGTGGTGATAATTGCGTGGGTTTAGTTGGTCAATGTTAAAGGTCCATAATGATGGTTAATCATGAGTGAACTTATGTACTGCAAAAGATTATAATGATTGCAGGGGTTTTAGTGTAAATGGGCATTTCATATATGTGATTTGTGGGCAGTAGCTGTGTCCCATCTTGTTGTCTTATAATTACTGTTGGGGTATCAAGCTGCAATGCTATTGTTAATAATTAGAGTTATGTTGTTAATGATAATGGCTATGGTATACGCGGTGATAATGAGGCGTAGGGGTTCATGGCTTAGGTTACATATAGGCGACGCATGAGGGGAGTTGGGAGTCACTAGGGGATAGGCTATGCTTATGATGTGTTGATTGTTTTGTGATTAATGACAGGGGGAATTTATGTTGTTGAGAATGAATATGTATACGTATATATAATAATAATACATGCTATTGAGGACGACGATGGCGCCAATGATAATGAGACATGACGCTAGTACATGTCACTGGTGTATTGTGTTGTCAGCCTCGGGACATAAATGTTGGTGTTTGGGGGTTACCTGATATAGCTGTTAAGATGTGGCGTCCGGTTATCAGCTGTTGTGTTGTGTCTGGTGCAGGGAAACCTGGTCCGGATGTGGGCAAGCGGATCAGGAGTTGTTGTTTAGGGTTGTCCCACTGCCGAATTATATGTGTCTGTCCGCTGTGGGAGAGACTATCAGTGTCGGCGTGGGTATTGTATTAATATCACCTGATTATGACACATGGTGCAGTGTTTGGGGATTTTATGGGTTAATGTTGGCATCGGGGAACACTGTTTGATGGTGTACGACCGCCAAGGCAGTGATGGAATATCTCTGACTCGATGTCAATACACGTAGCTGAAGACGAGGGTGAGCAGTAGGTTGTTGACACCCGATGATGCTGTTCACATAGTCAAGGGTATCTTTTTGTTTAATTTTCAGGTTGTCGATTGATCGATTGCCTGGGAAAAAAGTTAGTGGGCGGTCATTTTACGGTGGTAGTCCGGTGTGTGTTCTTGTTAGATTTGCATACTTTCTTGTCATATTCCCCTGACTGATGTTTGACTAGTTACTAGCTTAATTGCATTTCCTTAGTGTTTATATTCGTTTGATGGTATTCTCTTAGCGTTAGTTATCTGACAGAATTTTTCCCATAATAATTTGTATTGTTTTCGCACGATACTTTGTAAATTCTTTTGAGAAGCAAATAAACTTGATTCAGTGTTAGCTTATTCTTTTGAGTGCTTGCACTGGTGTCAGTTAGGATAGTGTTGTATTCGTGACCTGCATACAAGCACACTTGTGAGGTTGGTAGATAAAACCAAGGGTAATCACACATTAGTGGTTATCTCTACGACCGGAAGACGGACAATCTATATCTATTTATTCTGTAAAAGTGATTTGATTTGATTTGATTTTACACCTCTCCTTTCACTTATTCTTTCCTCTCTCTCTCTCTCTCTCCTTCATCTCTCCTTCTCTCTCTCTCTCTCTCTCTCTCTCTCTCTCTCTCTCTCTCTCTCTCTCTCTCTCTCTCTCTCTCTCTCTCTCTCTCTCTTTCTCTTTCTATCACATTTGTACTAGGTATACAATTTTTTTGGGTTAAATTCTAGTAATCTTCATTGTAACAACATTATATGTTTATGTCCCCTACTCAGTGTTTTTTTTTCTCTTTTAGATGTCTAGTAATTCCGCAGAATGCTTGAACATAAATATTAATAAGTGTAGTGATCAATCAATGCATTACTATCATGTTGTCATATTTTAAATATTCTCTATGCAAACGTAATTGCACCAGCATTTGGCAGAGAGAGAGAGAGAGAGAGAGAGAGAGAGAGAGAGAGAGAGAGAGAGAGAGAGAGAGAGAGAGAGAGAGAGAGAGGGGGGGAACTAATTGTTCAAAATGAATGAAGTTTACAAACATAAATAACATTTCCTATAACCATAATATTTATCTACACAATCCCCATAAACTTGCACTGCCTTTCACCAGTGCGAAATGAAGTGTATGCAGACCCTGACTGTGCCAGGCCAGGATTTTTCCTGCTCACTTCGCCTATTACTCGCCATCTCTCTCATTGCTATCACCTAGGCTAGGGGTGGGCAAACTGTGGCCCGGCAATTGATATTATGCGCCCCTCGTGGTCATTTAGAAATAGAACATTTTTAATTCGTTTTAAAGTTATGTTGTTGAATGAATTTTACAGACAAGCATGTATCGTTGTGACTGTTTTAACATTTTTGATATCATTTGGAGAAGAAAGAGAAGAAGAATTTGGATGGATATTTCAAGATTTTAAGAGCTTAAAGCAACAGTTCAATATTCTCATTTCCCCTTTTAGTGCAGACGCTGATACAGTCACAGAGGACATACAATTGGAGCTGATTGACTTACAAGCAGATCATGACCTGAAAGAGAAATTCAAATCAGATGGTTTGCTGTTTTCATAGATCATTATCAGAAGTATCAATTAACAACTTGAAAAACTTTGCAGCTAAACTGTTATCATTGTTTGGATCAACAAAAACGTTCTACCTTGAAGATCAACAAATTTAAGAATAGATCTGTATTGTCGAACTGTACCTTGCATGCTGTCATGCGAATTTCAACAAGTAAACATGCTCCAGATTTCAAGAATATAGTCAAAAATTGCAAGCATTTAATACATCTCATTAGAAATTAAAAATTGTAGTGACAATTTAGTCGGTTTGTGTCTAAATTAAAGCCACTGACAGATAATTTTTTTAAAAATATGTTACTTAAAAGAATTGTAAAATCTTGTGAGCGAATCAGTAAGAGTTTTTGTCCATATTGCAAAATATAATGTATAAGTGTATACATAAAATAAAATTGCAATAATTAGTTATTTATACTGTTTAATAACATATAAATAATTCATAATCCCTCCCTTATATCTTTAAATGTGCCAATGTGGCCCTACGCACAAATAGTTTGCCCACCCCTGTTCTAATACACAAATATAAAACATCGTGGAATATTGTTTTACCACAGAAACGAATCATAGTGGACTGGTTTACTGCATAAACTAAACATTGTGGAACATTGTTTTACTGCAGAAACTAAACTTCGTGGAAACTAAACATCTTGCTGACTGGGGGATGCGGTCTTGCCACAGACGCTACCAAACGTGTCAGGCAGGCCAATGAGCGTGTACCTGTTGAGGATATCGTGAGTTTGTTATTGTTGTTGTCATCTTATTGTGTGGTATTCGATGTGTCACACGATGGAGGGGAAATGTGAGAGATGTGACAAGTGATGGTTGTGACATGTCAGATGTGACATATGTTGGTTGTCACATTTGAGATGTGACAAATGATGGTGGTGACATATGAAATGTGACAAATGATGGTGGCGAATGTAAGATTTGACAAATGATTGTGCTGGCATGTGAGATGACACATGTGATGATGGTGACATGTGATGATGGTGACCTGTGACACACAGCACCAAACAACAACAAACAGCAAAATAACAAACAACTACACAATTTTAAAAAACACATGAAGCACCAATAAGCAACACCACTCAACAACAGACAACATACAACAAGCAAAGCAAAAACACTATGCAACCACCAACATACAATAAGCCACAGCACTCAGCAACCGCCAACCTACAACAATCACCAACACTCAGCAACCAACATACAACAATCACCAACACTCAGCACCCAACACCATACAACAATCGCCAACACTCAGCAACTGACAACATACAACAATCAACAATAAATAACAAAATACCATAAAGAACAAACAGCAAGCACCAACACATTACAATCACATGCTGTCTTCACAGTTCAAGTTATTTCTCCTGTTAGTAGCCACTCCCATTAGGCAGTGAAGTGTTTAGTCTTCACAGTTCTGGACCACAACGTATTTCGTTGTTTTGCCCAGTTCACTTCCTCGACCAGTTATGTCAGGAAAATGGCATTTACTCAGACCCAGTCACAGAGTATTAGTCTAGGCAGTAAACAGGCAATGGTTGTGCACGTTATCAACTCAGATTCTAGGGACATATGCCGGCACTGTCAAACCGTAGACTATAGCAAGGTGGCAATGTGTGGAACAGTCTTCAATTCACTATGTGAGGCTATAGCAAGGTGGCAATGTGTGGAAAATTCTTCCCCATACTATGTGAGAGCGCACAGGGTGGCGGGGTAGGAATACCCCCTATCAAAGGAGAAGTAAGGTGCCTACTTCCCTCCGCTAGCCTACGGGACACCCTTGGGCAAGGTGGAGTACCCATTTAACTCCCCCCAACAGGGTAACGTAAAACCATGGGAGGTGGTGGATTGAACTTGGGAGCAGCCGACAGATAGTTGTTGGTTATGCTTTCAAATCAGTGACGGTGAGCAGAGGATCTCTCAATAGAGACAATGGCTACGGTCATCCGATCAGTATGCTCACTGCCAGGAAGGAAAAATGGTAGACTTCCCTCCTTATTGATTCCCGGACAGAGGAGGCTCGTCAGCCTTGGTTGGTATCTCTTCTAAGAGAGGGACCTCTAAATCTCAATCCTCCTGCTGCCTTGCGGGTATACCCATATGGGAAAGGCTTCGGGAGTAAACCCTGAGGACAAATCCGGCGATGGAGTCCCTAAGGCAGTTCCGTGTTGTAAACAACATAGTTCTGGCAACTCCTGCGACGGCACCGATGCCAAGTTGCATTGGCTACTGCCTTTCCCTTGGTCAACATCGGCGACGAGGAGAGGGGGAACTTGCTACTAGGCAACAGCTGGTTCTCCGATTTCCATTGCCCAGGCTTGTGCCCTGAAGAGGTCACATCAGCACCGCGTAAACCAGGTGACACAACACGGGAAGCAGCATTTGCCGGTTATAAGTCTTAATGCTCGATTGGCGTAGAGCAAGGCGCCAAGGGCTACTTCCGACGGTGGTAGAAATCATCGTATCTCACTAGACAGCTACCGCCCGCCTAAGCTGGGCATCCCCCAGTCAATAAGGTGTTGTCTCGCCACGGTTCTTCTGCTCCTGAGGGTGTGTGGAGCTTAGGGGAAAAATCCTGACACATGGACCGCAATCTATACACCTAGCAACAAGAAAAAAAACAACAACCAGTCCCTAAAGTTAGGAACATGAAACGTAAGAACCTTGACCTCTGGCATCTCAGACGATCTAAGCTAGATTGTGGATGCCCGCAAAACTGCAGTAATAAACAACGAACTACTTAGACTGGGGATAGACATTGTCGCCCTGCAAGAGACCAGACTCCAAGAATCTGGAAGCATCAAGGAGAGGGACTTCACTTTCTACTGGCATGGAAAGCCGTGCGGAGAGACCACGGGGCATGGAGTTGGCTTCGCTATCAGAAACAAGCTGCTTAATTCCATCATACCACCAAGTGATGGCACTGAAAGAATACTGAAGCTCCAACTCAAAACAGAGGCAGGCCCAGTTAGTATTATAAGCGTCTACGCCCCAAAACTAACTGCAGCGTCAGAATCTAAAGACAAGTGCTACGACGACCTTTGTAAAGAAGTCAGTGAAACACCAGAGAAACATCTTTTTATCCTAGAGGATGTCAATGCCAGGGTTGGCTCTAACATACCTGTCTCTGAGATGGTATAGGACATACCTGTCTGTGGGATGGTAGAGGACATACCTGTCTGTAAGATGGTAGAGGACATACCTGCCTCCTTTTCGCTGGTAGATGTAGGGTGTGAGGGAGAAGAACGCGCCAGCAGTTGGTGGAGTTATCGTTGCCACGATATCACAGGTGACTGTGTCAGCGAAAAATGGGTGGTGCTGAAAGATAAAACATCACAGGTTAGTGTGTCAGCAAAGATCGGCTGGTGCTGAAAGATAACACATCACAGGTGATTGTGCCAGCAAAGAATGACTGGTGCTGAAAGATAACACATCACACGTGACTGTGTCAGCAAAGAATGACTTGTGCTGAAAGATAACACATCACACTCAGTTGAAAGAATTAGAAATTCTGGGCGTCTGTTCATAGACTGCATCAAACATCAGCTAGCACTCTAAGGGAAAGATGTATATATTTCTTATGCACGTAAACCAGTCGTTTCTGATGTTAATTTCATTCGGGAAAATGCACTCAATCACAGTCAGTTCCAGGCTTTTCTTGAAGAAATTGATTCTGAATTCTGTGACTTGCATCATCACATTTAAGCGACGTGGCTCAGTGGCGGTAAAGTCATATTTCGTGTTTACAAGCTCCTAAACGAAATGGATGTTTTCCTCATTGAAACAGATAGACCTGATCCACAGCTGTCAGATCCTACCTAGCTGTCAAAGTTGTCATTATTTCGTCGATATCTTATTCTACATGAATGAACTGAATTTGAAACTTCAGGGATAGGATAACCTAGCCTGTGATCTCTACAGAATTATCAAAGGATTTAGGAAGAAAGCTGTCATTGTTTGAAGCGAAACCGGGAGGAGAAAACTTTTCTCATTTTTACTGTTTCAAAGAGTTTTGCACTACAATCGCCGAAGACGTCAACTCGATTATCCAAGGGAAAAAAAGTATTCGTGACTTGAAGAAGCATGATTTGGAGAGATGTTCAGATATTGAAAGAAATGATAGCTGACTTTCTTCTGTTACAGAATCCTGCTTGATTGTAACCTTGATGATGGGCCAGTTGAAGTACAGTAGGAGCTCATTGATTTGTAAGCAAATGGCTTATTGAAAGAGAAGCACAGAGAAGGAAACTTGTTGACGTTTACCGCTGCTTACCTGATGTTGAGTTTCTGAAACTGAAGAAATATGTCGCTGCTATTGTATCAGTGTTTGGAACAACTAATCTCTGTGAGCAAACATTTTCAAAAATGAAGTATGTGAAGTCAACACATCAAACGAGGTTGACTGACGAACATTTGAAAGCAATTCCCTTGATTGGATGCAGCAAATCCAAACCAAACATTGATGATATCTTGAAAGCCAAATATCAGCTTAACAAATATCACGAACTGTGTTTTCTGCTTAGTTTGTGATATTCGGATATGTGCACACTAGGTCTGATGTAACTATCTTTTTGCTGACGTCTTCTTTTTAATAAAATTTTTTCAGTAAATAACTATGTTGGTGTTTTGTGGTTTATTTTTTTTTTTTGTCTTTTTTTCTCAGAGCTTTCGTTCTGGCTTGCATGTATCGCTACAGTTAGATGCATATCCTTTACATGAGGTCTGCAGTCAACACCAGCATTGTTTGCTGTTGTTTATGTCTGCTTGCACGTTTACGTTCAATGTTTTGACATTGCTTTCTGATCGACCGGCACAAATACCATAGCGTAAAAACCAGCGTAACGTGGTCTGCTGCCAAATCGCGCGCAGTTGTATTTCAAACGCGGGTATACGGATTACGAACAGCGTCCAGTAAGACCTTCGCCACGGAGGTCGGCGCAATTATTGTACAGAATGAGTGTGCGGTCCGCGCTCGTCATTTTGTCAGTTATTCGGCCCGCAGTGTAAAAAGGTTTGGTGACCCCAGCTCTAGGCTTTGAGGATGTATCTGCTCATACACGCTATATAGCATGACCCCCACAGTGCCCTGACCCCATCATGCACCAACACCCCACCCAGCAGCGCAGACCTAGCCAGACTGTCAGTCTGCTCGTTTCCCGCCACACCAACATGTCCTGGAGGAAAGATCCAACAGAAGCTTCCAATTGTCGATGTGTGAATGTAGACATACCACTCTGCACACGGCATGCCTGTCTTCACCTGTCTCAGCATGGTCTGTGAGTCCCTGACAGCCTCGGCGTGTGTGTGCTGTTTGTTCTCCAAAGTCAGCAAACTGACAACATCAACCTTAGACCGGTTGTCCAAATTCTACAAGAAGTACCCTAGATTATTTCCTAGTTAACACAGACAACGAAAGTATTCTAATTGGGTAGAACAGAAATCATGGACACACGTTACCCCCTCGATGGTAGTTGTACTGTCTTTGAAGTACCCAGCATAGACATCTGGACGTAATCTCTTATACAGGCCTGTATAATTGCTGTCTCCGAGATCCTCACGGGTTAAATCAGACAGCGACGAGACATTGAACTCGCCAAATCTGTAAACATCGACGTGAGTACATTGTACATGTCATGGTATGCACATGGAATGCAGTCTGTTAATGCCATACACATACCTACTGTCATGGTTTCAGTTCAGCGACAGCAAACCACACACATTAACTCTTAGACAATTATATGAATTCAAATCGTGAAAAAGGGTCGATTTAAGTTCCGGGAGACAAGACGGACTGGCACAATGTAATAATAACACTGGGTCGTTAGTGTAGGGTAAGGGCAGCGGGCCTCACTGAGTTTGAAGTGCAACAGCTGATCCAGAGTAACACACATCAAGGTGACATAGTCATCTACACCGATGGGTCAGTGGTGAGAAACAAACGTAGTGGCTGGGGCTTTATTACAAAGGCTAATGGAAGAGTCTTGAAAACATAGAGACTGGCATATGAGAATACGACCTCCAGCATGAGAAAGAAGGTGGAGGCAGTAACAGCGGCATTCCGGTGGCTAGAGGAGACTACTGCAATACATGTTGTATTCAGTACGGATTCAAAGAGTATACTTACTAAGGTGGAGAAAGGAATGTTTCATATGGAATGGAGATGGTCTCAGATTGTGAGAATTGAATGGATATTTCGCCCTGGCCATGTGGGGGTGCGAGGGAATGAACAGGCTGATAGGCTAGGAATGCACCTCTTGGTGGTAGATTGCCTATAGACAAGGGGGAGGTGGTCGTGCGCTTGTGGGACCAGGTGAGGTGGAGAAGGCGGAGGAACAGATTGAGAACCCATATGTGGAAAAAATGAGATTGCGGGGGACCGGAAGGGGTTCTGAAAGAATTTCAAAACTAGAATGAAGACCAGGAGAACCTTTAATCAGTTAGCGTTGAGAACGATAAGTATTATGACTCTTCGTTGGCTGTTGAACGAGGGGACGGAGCCCGTATGTGAATGTCCTGAGTGTAGTGATGTCGGTTCTTAACTCAGTTCAACTCAACTCAACTCAAGAATTCACAACAGTGTTTTCCCGTAGTGAATGTCAATAACGAAGACACAAACAATAGATTGCGCGATTTATTGCCTGGCATAAGAAACCATAATGATTAAGCTATAAAAGCCAGAAACACAAACAGAAAGACATGTTAGTGAGGTTAAAATTACCGTGGTAGACAACTGACATTACTGTGCGAACATGTGTATATTTCAGCTTGAAGGGTTTATCTAATTATGTTACTTTATGTTGTGTGAATTCTGCAGTATGTACCTGACGAGATGCATCGAAATATACCAGGCAGTAAATCACGCAATCTATTGTTTGTGTCTCCGTTATTCAAATTATATGAATAACAATATAATTTTGCCATGGTTCCTCTCATTTATAACAAAGAACACGTTAATTCAGCAACATCTGTTATAACAAAGAACGTGTTAATTCAGCAATTGCTCTTATAATCAAGAATAAGTGAATTCAGCAAAAGTTCTTATTAAAAAAACGTTAATTCAGCAACAGCTGTTACGACAAACAGTAAGTTAATTCAGCAACAGCTGTTATAACAAAGAACAAGTTAATTCAGTGACATCTATTGTAACAAACAATAAGTTACTTAAGTAACAGCCCTTATAACAAAACAAAACAAAAACAAGTTAATTCAGTAACAGCTGTATAACAGGAACAAGTTAATTCAGCAACAGCTGTTACAATAAAGAACACATTGACATCAAAATGTAATAATACAACACAAAGTCAAATGCCTAAACAAGTCAACAAGTGCAAATACGTGTGGACAGCCACACACAAGCAATCAAGATGTGTGACAGAGATGAAAAGCAGACTAGGCCAAACCAAAGTTGCACGTCAGAAGATTTAACAGATATACAAGGCAATACATCAATGTAACCGAATGCTAGAAGGAGAGTACTGAGATGTCATGTTCCACTCTGTTCTGCTGTATGGTAGCAAATCATGGGATGTAAACGAACAGACTAGGACCTGATGTAGGACAGCGAAGGTGTTAGTTCAGAGACAATTGCTGCGACATCCTTAGATGGTGTAAGAGACTAGTGATTGTCTACAAGAGGCACGCGAAATGTTATGAATATAGGCAGCTGTAAGAAGGCAACAAACACCGATTGTTGGTCACACAAGGAGAAGAATATAGGCAGCTGTAAGAAGGCGACACACACAGATTGTTGGTCACACAAAGAGAAGAATATAGGCAGCTGTAAGAAGAGACACACACCGATTGTTGGTCACACAAAGAGAAGAATATAGGCAGCTGTAAGAAGGCGACACACACCGATTGTTGGTCACACAAAGAGAAGAATATAGGCAGCTGTAAGAAGGCGACACACACGATTGTTGGTCACACAAAGAGAAGAATATAGGCAGCTGTATGAAGGCCACACACAACGATTGTTGGTCACACAAAGAGAAGAATATAGGCAGCTGTAAGAAGGCGACACACACCGATTGTTGGTCACACAAAGAGAAGAATATAGGCAGCTGTAAGAAGGACACACACACCGATTGTTGGTCACACAAAGAGAAGAATATAGGCAGCTGTAAGAAGGCGACACACACAGATTGTTGGTCACACAAAGAGAAGAATATAGGCAGCTGTAAGAAGGCACACACACAGATTGTTGGTCACACAAAGAGAAGAATATAGGCAGCTGTAAGAAGGAGACACACACAGATTGTTGGTCACACAAAGAGAAGAATATAGGCAGCTGTAATGAAGGCCACACACAGATTGTTGGTCACACAAAGAGAAGAATATAGGCAGCTGTAAGAAGGCGACACACACAGATTGTTGGTCACACAAAGAGAAGAATATACGCAGCTGTAAGAAGGAACACACACCGATTGTTGGTCACACAAAGAGAAGAATATAGGCAGCTGTAAGAAGGCGACACACACCGATTGTTGGTCACACAAAGAGAAGAATATAGGCAGCTGTAAGAAGGCGACACACACCGATTGTTGGTCACACAAAGAGAAGAATATAGGCAGCTGTAAGAAGGACACACACACCGATTGTTGGTCACACAAGAGAAGAATATAGGCAGCTGTAAGAAGGAACACACACCGATTGTTGGTCACACAAAGAGAAGAATATTGACAGCTGTAAGAAGGCGACACACACCAATTGTTGGTCACACAAAGAGAAGAATATTGACAGCTGTAAGAAGGAGACACACACCAATTGTTGGTCACACAAAGAGAAGAATATTGACAGCTGTAAGAAGGCGACACACACCGATTGTTGGTCACACAAAGAGAAGAATATAGGCAGCTGTAAGAAGGCGACACACACCGATTGTTGGTCACACAGAGAATAATATAGGCAGCTGTAAGAAGGCGACACACACCAATTGTTGGTCACACAAAGAGAAGAATATAGGCAGCTGTAAGAAGGCGACACACACAGATTGTTGGTCACACAGAGAATAATATAAGCAGCTGTAAGAAGGCGACACACACCGATTGTTGGTCACACAGAGAATAATATAAGCAGCTGTAAGAAGGAGACACACACCGATTGTTGGTCACACAGAGAATAATATAAGCAGCTGTAAGAAGGAGACACACACCGATTGTTGGTCACACAAAGAGAAGAATATAGGCAGCTGTAAGAAGGACACACACACAGATTGTTGGTCACACAAAGAGAAGAATATAGGCAGCTGTATGAAGGACACACACCGATTGTTGGTCACACAAAGAGAAGAATATAGGCAGCTGTAAGAAGGACACACACACAGATTGTTGGTCACACAAAGAGAAGAATATAGGCAGCTATAAGAAGGACACACACACAGATTGTTGGTCACACAAAGAGAAGAATATAGGCAGCTGTAAGAATGAGGCACACACCGATTGTTGGTCACACAAAGAGAAGAATATTGGCAGCTGTAAGAACGAGACACACAGAGATTGTTGGTCACACAAGGAGAAGACAGGCCCTACCGTCACAACACCATCTCGGAGGCTCACGTGTAGAAAAGACACAGACGTATCAATGACAACTGACAGTATACCACAAAAGCAATGATGTACAGACCAAGTGAAAGCAGAACAGAGGTCGACCACGTAAACTATGGACAGAGAGAATAGCAGAGTCCATGGGAATCTCGATACATGAAGTCTTTAAACGGACACCCTCCCGATATTTATACTTAACCTCAAGATAGCATGGCCGAATGTGTAAGAACGCAAGTTCGTAGATATCCAATGTTTTGATGCCGATGTAAGGGGTTCAACCCCTACACCAGGCAGGTGGATTAAAATGTTGACCTATCGTCCTTGACTTGGGGAGGTAAATTACAAATATATCTAGACAAGAATAATCTAACTGACGACGAGAGACACTGTTAATAGGGAAAGCTAATCCACACGCACAACTCAATCCAGCACTACGCTTGAGTTTAAAGCGAGCAAGTGCAATTTAAAAAAAAAAAATAAAGAAAAACAAATAAAGAAAAAGAAAACCAACAATAACACACATAAGAGACACACATACAACAACAACACTCATACAAACAAAAATATTCTTCATTTCGACACTGCAAGGTACAAGAGGAACAAGATGAGATCAGATGATGAGATAAAAGTATTCAGAAATTAATAAAGCAAAATACAGACTTGTGTACACGGGGATCCGATAGGCTATACAAGGTCAGTCGTATGACATCTCCTGGCCCTTCACTGACGACGTAAATGCCACGAGCCATCTTCCCTACCATCTCCCACTCAGTATACATCACCGACCCCTGTTGGAGATATCATCAGCAACTATAAGATCACAAACTGTCGGGGCAACTGTTGGAGATATCAACAGCAACTATAAGATCATAAACTGTCGGGGCAACTGTTGGAGATATCAACAGCAACTATAAGATCACAAACTGTCGGAGCAACTGTTGGAGATATCAACAGCAACTATAAGATCATAAACTGTCGGGACAACTGTTGGAGATATCAACAGCAACTATAAGATCATAAACTGTCGGGGCAACTGTTGGAGATATCAACAGCAACTATAAGATCACAAACTGTCGGGGCAACTGTTGGAGATATCAACAGCAACTATAAGATCATAAACTGTCGGGGCAACTGTTGGAGATATCAACAGCAACTATAAGATCATAAACTGTTGGAGATATCAACAGCAACTATAAGATAATAAACTGTCGGGACAACTGTTGGAGATATCAACAGCAACTATAATATCATAAACTGTCGGGGACAACTGTTGGAGATATCAACAGCAACTATAAGATCATAAACTGTCGGGGCAACTGTTGGAGATATCAACAGCAACTATAAGATCATAAACTGTCGGGGCAACTGTTGGAGATATCAACAGCAACTATAAGATCATAAACTGTCGGGGCAACTGTTGGAGATATCAACAGCAACTATAAGATCATAAACTGTCGGGACAACTGTTGGAGATATCAACAGCAACTATAAGATCACAAACTCTCGGGACAACTGTTGGAGATATCAACAGCAACTACAAGATCACAAACTGTAGGGGCAACTATTCTGCCAATTTAAAATGTCTAAAGATGTTTGTTTTGTTTTTTTGTTTTTTTTTTGTTGCATCTTCTCCTTAATGTCCGTGTGGGTTTGGAGATCATGTCTCCAGTTCTCTTTCTGAGTTCACATTGTCATTATATCTCCAGTTCTCTTTGTGAGTTCACATTGTCATTATATCTCCAGTTCTCTTTGTGAGTTCACATTGTCATTATATCTGCAGTTCTCTTTGTGAGTTCACATTGTCATTATATCTCCAGTTCTCTTTGTGAGTTCACATTGTCATTATTTTTCCAGTTCTCTTTGTGAGTTCACATTGTCATTATATCTCCAGTTCTCTTTGTGAGTTCACATTGTCATTATATCTCCAGTTCTCTTTGTGAGTTCACATTGTCATTATTTTTCCAGTTCTCTTTGTGAGTTCACATTGTCATTATATCTCCAGTTCTCTTTGTGAGTTCACATTGTCATTATATCTCCAGTTCTCTTTCTGAGTTCACATTGTCATTATATCTCCAGTTCTCCTTGTGAGTTCACATTGTCATTATTTTTCCAGTTCTCTTTGTGAGGTCACATTGTCATTATATCTCCAGTTCTCTTTGTGAGTTCACATTGTCATTATATCTCCAGATCTCTTTGTGAGTTCACATTGTCATTATTTTTCCAGTTCTCTTTGTGAGTTCACATTGTCATTATATCTCCAGTTCTCTTTGTGAGTTCACATTGTCATTATATCTCCAGTTCTCTTTGTGAGTTCACATTGTCATTATATCTCCAGTTCTCCTTGTGAGTTCACATTGTCATTATATCTCCAGTTCTCTTTGTGAGTTCACATTGTTATTATATCTCCAGTTCTCTTTGTGAGTTCACATTGTCATTATATCTCCAGTTCTCTTTGTGAGTTCATATTGTCGTTATATCTCCAGTTCTCTTTGTGAGTTCACATTGTCATTATATCTCCAGTTCTCTTTGTGAGTTCACATTGTCATTATATCTCCAGTTCTCTTTGTGAGTTCACATTGTCATTATATATCCAGTTATCTTTGTGAGTTCACATTGTCATTTGTGACGGGATGAGTCTAGATCACTATGTGAATACCACCAATATTACGTTAGCTGAATTACTATTTACATTCTGGATTCAGTACAGCAGCTAAATTACTAATACTGACGTCAGAATGACTACGCAGACATTTTCTGCACTAAAACTACACAGTGCATTGGGGACAGCGTGTATTTTCACGTCATCTATTCAAATGATGTCACAAGGGAAATCCCCTGTCTTCAACCCTTATTAATATCAAGTCTAATGACTGGGGATATAGGTCCGTCACTCCCTAGCAACGGGAATACGGCGATATGCTATTAGTACTGCGGCACCGGAAATTGTGACTAACAACTTCCGTCCGGTTCACAACGACCATAGCTGCTGTGCCAAGCAGACCTTACATGAAGTGGGCTGCCAAATCCAACTCCATCTTTGGTAGATTATACCAAAACCGATCTTTATTGCTGCAATAAGACTGGGGGAGCCTCGCTGCTGATACTGCTGACACCTAACCGGTCCGGTTACCGAAACTTTGAGCCACCAACTAGTGGAGACGGAACCTGGAATCTGGAGGAGCATCGTACACCTGTCGAATGCCAGGGTCGACTCCCAAGACCTGATACAAACGAAAGCCAGCACTACTCCTAACCTAGATCAGATTGTCTCAGGTGACTCTGTGTCTACATGTGTTCTGAGTGTGTCACTGTCTGGATGGTGTGAATGATGATATGCTATCTAGCTAAGCATCAGAAAACTGTTTGTACCTGTAACATAAATGTAACTGTCATAGTTCACCACGTGAACGACAATTTTCATGATCTCTTTTACTATTAAAGAGTATTATTGTTTTATACTTGTACCAACGTACTCCCCTCGTGATCATTTGAACGCAAGGCGTGTGCGTGAGTGCGTGCAAGTATTTAAAACAGGGGGCTTATCATTAAATGACGAAGGATCACCGACAGATAAACTAGACATTCGTGTTAGGTCTTCCTACATATACGAGTGTTCTTCACCTTCTGCCTTTGTCTACCAAGTGAATCCCAGTCTCTTCTATCGGGACCATCCCTTTAGACATTCTTATAACGAGCCATAATTTCTAGAGACTGTCGGCAAACTCTTGGATAGGGATTTCTGTCTATTTCAATAGAAACACCCTAACGGTCGGTGACACATGCCCACAGCGGGTTTCTACTGCTGGAACTGTTTCTCCCATGTGCAGACATACCAATGGATATACTGATAGAAGACATTTTTCTCCCATCTACAGACACAGCAATGGACATATTGATAGAAGATATGTTTCTCCCATCTACAGACACAGCAATGGATATACTGATAGAAGACTTGTTTCTCCCATCTACAGACACAGCAATGGATATACTGATAGAAGACTTGTTTCTCCCATCTACAGACACAGCAATGGATATACTGATAGAAGATATGTTTCTCCCATCTACAGACACAGCAATGGATATACTGATAGAAGACATGTTTCTCCCATCTACAGACAAAGCAATGGATATACTGATAGAAGACATGTTTCTCCCATGTGCAGACATTCCAATGGATATACTGATAGAAGACATGTTTCTCCCATGTGCAGACATACCCATGGATATACTGATAGAAGACATGTTTCTCCCATGTGCAGACATACCAATGGATATACTGATAGAAGACATATTTCTCCCATGTGTAGACATGCCAATGGATAAAACTGAGAGAAGACATGTTTCTCCCATCTACAGATCATCCATCCATCCATCATGTGCCATGCCGGTAAGCGTGGGCTGTCATGTTCTGCCATCTCACTCGATCACCAGAGTCGTTGATCAGCTCCGTGTTTCTGTCTCGATCATGCCACAAGGCCAAGCCATCCAGGTACTTGCTTCTAGGTCTTCCCCTTGGTCTGTTCCCCTCGATCTTACCAGTTGTCACCAAATTCTCCAATCCATTTCTTCTCATAACATGCCCAAAAAATGTTGACTGTCTACGTCTAATTTCTCTAATCAATTTACGATCTTCATTTGTTTCTTGAAGGACTTGTTCATTGGTCTTTCTGGCTGTCCATGGTATTCTTTGCATTTTCCTCAGAAACCACATCTCTACAGCCATCAGATGTTTTTCAGCCTGACTGCTCATTGTCCACGCTTCACATCCATATAAAAGTACAGGTTCAATGTAGCATCTACAGACACAGCAATGGATATACTGAGAGAAGACATATTTCTCCCATGTGCAGACATACCAATGGATAAAACTGAGAGAAGACATGTTTCTCCTCATGTACAGACAAAGCAATGGATATATTAAGAGAAGACATGTTTGGAGACACACCTACCGGCCGCAGTACAGGAATATCCACAGGGACAACCCTGAATCGGGAAAACGAGTTATCCGAGAATCCTTCTTGAACTTGATTCTGGTTGTCATAGTAACCGTTCAAAATGTTCAGAAAATCCACTGTAGACATGGAATAACCTGGAGGTGACAGGTTTATATATATATATATATATATATATATATATATATATATATATATATATATATATATATATATATATATATATATATATATATATATATATATATATATATATATATATATATATATAATGCAATGTATGTCTGTATCTCTGTATGTTTGCTATTTATGCGTTCGCGAACTGTCGATCCGATTGAGATGAAATTTTCTGCACGTCTTCTTCTCATTCCGGTGCTGCTAACTGGCATATTTTGTTAGTTTACAACCAGTTATCTACGTAATAAAATACAATTTTGTAATTTAAATTATAATTTATATATAGCGAGGGAAGTTAAATTACGAAAAGTTATTTCAAGGGACATAACGTTTAATAGCATTGCTATATCTTAAGTTAATTCCCCTTATTATATGTACTCCGAAAACAGATAGATAGATAGATAGATAGATAGATAGATAGATAGATAGATAGATAGATAGATAGATAAATAGATAGATCTGTCTGTCTGTCTGTCTGTCTGTCTGCCTGCTTGTCTGTGTCTGACTGTGTGGCTTCTGTGTGTCTGTCTGTCTGTGTCTGACTGTGTGTTTTCTCTGTGTGTGTATCTGTCTGTGTGTCTGTCTGGGGATACGATTTGATCGAAGCCTCGCTTGTACTGAACACATAGACCAGGTGATAACAAAGGCCAAGCAGGGTTTGGCTGCGATGGGAGTCATGGCGGCGGTAAACTGTGAGCAGCGCCATCTATGTCTTCTTTACGAGGGTCTGGTTCTTTCTGTTTTGGAGTATGCGATAGCGATCGTGACTTTCAGCCATAAGCAGATGGAAAGGATACAGAACCAAGCTATAAGTATTATTCTTGGGTCTAGAATTGATGCAACATGCACTGCGATGCGCTTCCTTCTTGATTTTCCAACCATGGGGGACCGAATTCAAATTTGCAGGACAAGTGCCTACCTCAGAGTCAACGCAAACACATAATGTCCACTGCATAGCGAGAATAAGAAGGTAATGGACAGCAGGTTAAAAAGAGGAATGTCGTTGATGGGTCAAGCCGAAGGCATTCTTCAACAGGTGTTTTCAGTGAAGGACTTAGAACCTGGCGAGGAGTGGTTGCAAGTGCCAAGAGAGTTCTGTACTTCCTTTTCAGTTTGCATCCAACTAGACAGAAAATGCAGACAAGAAAATCCGACTGCTGTGGTGCGGAGTACAGGCTTTGGTCTTCAAGAATTTTTTAGAAGGTGATGCTGTCATTTGCATAGAATGTTCGGTCATTCGACGAGTGAGAAGTTCATGGGATGTTACCGCTCAGGTCGGAGGGAGAATTGTGAAGGAAGATTCTGGTGGTTTTGCCTTGACCACACGCAGCCTGACTATGGAAGTCATGACAATAAGTAAAGCAATAACATGGCTCGAGACACAGACATTCACTGGGGCATGTTTCCCTAGTGACTAAATGAGTATGTTCAGGAAGATGGAGATGGGTTGGATCCGAAGAATGTTTTGTGCCTGCGTTGTGGTCTCTGCTGGCAAAGACTAGATTCATTTTCGTGACAGGGCATGCGAGTGTACAAGGAAATGAGTAGGCTGACAGTCTTGCATTTAGGGCTACTGTTAAGAGTCGGTCGAGCTATTGACCAGGCTGATATACTGATGCTCTACCAGAAGTAAAACTTTTGAGAGAACAAAGTGATGACTGTGAATCTACAACCATGGTTATACTGCGAGAACAGCAAATACAAATAGGTGTGGCCAAACAAGAGCATTACGCAGGAAGCCAAAGAAGATTGATAAACCAACACAGAACTGGTGTCGTGGGCCGCTACAGGCTGCGGGATTTACTTTGGAGGGGATCCAAGCACTTATTAACTGAATGTTTCGATGTGCAATGAGGATGATCTGTCGACTAAATAAGCTAGAACTTTATATTATATAGAGGGAGATTTCGATGTTGGAAACATATGATCATAGATATATAATATAGAAGGAGATTTCAATGGTGGAGACAATGATGTGAAAACACCGTCAAGATCTGTCCATGAACCAGACACCGCTAAGCAATTATTTGACTCTACGAAAGTGGCAGTCGCTCGGCAAGGTTCACGTCTAGAGCACGTGATGCCGATAGTGCCCTAGATCTGGCACTCATATCCAGTGCATGTGTTCCTCAACAGACAGGAACGTGTTGGGGGAATAGGGAAGTTCTCACAGCTCGTATTCCTCATAGATAAGAAGAGGACTATCGCAAGACAAGCAAAAGTCCTTATAAGGACTGCAACCAGTCAAGCCAGGAGACTTCACTTACGAAATTTGCCACCAGAGGAGATGGGAACAAAGGACAGCAGCCGACCAATCCCCCCAGCTGACGTCACAGACACAAACCAACATAAACAGTCCGAGATAGGACTCACCCGTAAGAGCGCACAAGACCAGAATCAGGGTGAATAAATCCACACAACCACGGCTCTCAAAAATAACCACCGACGAGGAAACAGGTTAGACGAGACCGAAATTGGAAATTTTTTTTTCGAAAATTAGAATTGGACAAGCAACAGAAATATAAGCATAGAGGATCAGTTTCATTGCACCTAGTTTTATCGCATGTGGCTCGGTCCCTGTAAGGTCTGTTGAAAGCGTCGCTCAAAGCTCAGACCTTCAGGAGTCTCCGAGAAACTGCGCCCGTCAACCGGAATCGAACCCACGACCTTCAGCGAGCAAGGTAGTCGCGTTAACCTCTTGGCCCGGGAAACCTAAACAAGATTTAAGCTATACAGAGGGAGAAACAGGTGTGTGCTGACGTCAGAGTGTCAGAAGCAGACGAGTCAGAACACGACTAGTTCAATCACCACGGTAGAAGGAGCCGGCAGGAGAAGGCACATGGATAGAAATATAGCTAGATAACAACGAGTAGCAGATAAACCGAAATAAGAGATAACGACACGATATGGAAGTAGAGAATAATAAAGAAACATGCGCAATGCATACATGCAAACAGCCGGCCACACATTCATTGGGAAACTTATGGGGGAGTTTGTGATGGAGACGGGCATAGATCAGACCTTCCCATCGGTTGTTTATTCCTTGATATACCAAGGCATAGATAAGTCTTCCCATCAACCGTTTATTCTTTGACACACCAAGGCATAGATAAATCTGCCTATAAGCTGTTTATTCTTTGACATACCAAGGCATAGATAATCTTCCCATCGATGGTTTATTCTTTGACACACCAAAGCATAGATAAATCTGCCTATAAGTTGTTTATTCTTTGACACACCAAGGCATAGATAAGTCTTCCCATATATTATTTATTGTTTGACACACCAAGGCATAGATGTCTTGTCATAGATTGTTTAATCATTGACACACCAAGACATAGATAAATCATAGACTATTTCATAGACATCCCATAGACTATTTATACTTTTACACACCAAGACATAGATAAGTCTTCCCATAGATTATTTATACTTTTACACACGAAGACATAGATAAATCTTCCCATAGATTATTTATACTTTTACACACCAAGACATAGATAAGTCTTTCCATAGATTATTTAATCTTGGACACACGAAGGAATAGATAAGTCATCCAATATATTGTTTAATCTTTGACACTGAGACATAAATAAGTCTTCCCATAGATTGTTTAATCTTTGACACACCAAGACATAGATACGTTTTCCCATATGTTGTTTATTATTTGACACATCAAGGCACAGATAAGTATTCCCATATGTCACAGCCTCACCTAGAGACGGTACATAAAAGTAAGAGATACTAGCGAAGGGAGAGTACTCCAGCAAAAGGGAAAGAACCGAGTCACTCGAAGGCTTGAATAATCCAGAGCCTTCTCGAAGGACCGGTCAGTGTGTCCACAGCCCCGTGGACACTGATGGGGCCCGCCGATAGCGGGATCCACGAGAAACTCAGAGAGAGTTGCCACCCGTGTCGGATTGCGACACGTGTGGAGAAGGTCAGACAGAGACTGGACATCGAGGAAGCAACAGGGCTTACCTTAAGGGGACTTGATAGTAGACCCAATTGTATTTAAGGGTCTTAGACATATGTGTAGATAGCTGCTAGAGTTATTGTGTTAACTATGTACATTATAAACTCCTGTGATATGCAATGTATTGAATGCTGGCTTGAGAAACCACGCTTCGCCAGCGTACTATAATATGTATGTAAATAAATGATGCTAAATTGTATCTAACGGAGTTTGTTGCCTGTATGAGCCCGAGTTTCAATCCCCTAGAGATCTAGGACGGTGACAGGCTATTTGGGGGCAATCGCCGGTTTTGGCAATTATAAGCTTTACGTTTCAGAACAGCTAATTTGGGTTTGCCAAGTAAAAATAAGATATCAACTTTAACATATGACAAAGTTAGAAACTTTTCAGCTATCTGGAAATAAACTATTATAGTCCCTCTTCAAAAATGTTTCAAATCATGATAATGTTTATGAAATTTAACATGACTGTGACAATTACTATGACAGTTACTAATTTTTTTTTTATTCCAACAGCAGATTATTCCGCGAATTACCGTGCATGTATCGTGTATGTAACCTGTACTCCAGCAGTGGCGAGTAAACAAGACTACATTCGGGATCTAAAGGAAAATAAGATGAGTTTCATTTCATGCTCATTACATCCCTATGCGGTACTCCTCATCATCATTCATTGATGTAACATTTTTCTATGCATTGATTTTTTATGTATATGCTAATATTATAACCAAGTATATCTGCTTATATAAATTTGAAGGTAAACATTCAAGGGAAATAACCAATTTTTGCACACCCTGACTATTTTTCAAAGGGATTTAATTCCAAGAAAGTAAATAATAACTAAATTACAAGATGTCAACATTAGAACAGTGCATTGAAGCAGGTATTAAGTTAGGATATAAAGAGGAAAAACTTTCAGAATGGGCACAAAAGACACATGGGGACAATATTGCACGAGAAGAAAGAGCAATAGAAAGAGAAGAAAAAAGAATACAAGCAGAAAGAGAAGAGAAAAAGATGCAGATGCAACTTGAAGCTGAGGAAAAGAAGATGCAACTGCAAGCTCAAGAAAAGAAGATGCAACTTGAAGCTGAGGAAAAGAAAATGCAACTGCATGCTCAGGAGAAGCAGATGGAGCTCGAGGCGGCGACCAAGCAAGCCCAATTAAATGCAGAGACACAGATAAAACTGAAGCAAAAGGAAATTGACTCCAACCTAGAAATGTCAGTAAACAATTAGAAGTAAAGAAGAGGAACAAAAATACAACAAGTATAAAGGTCTTGTCAAAGCATTTTGTTCAGGAGATTCTATAAGCGCATACCTAGAGAACTTTGAGTGCTTGATGACTCACCATCAGGTCGCAAAAGTCGACTGGTCATTTATTTTGATGAGAAATTTAGCTTTAGAGCCCTTAAAAGTGATAGAGACAGTTCCGCAAGACATGAGGAAAGATTATGATTATTTAAAGAGAATACTCCAACATTTTTCATTAGATACAGCTGGCTATCAACTACAGTTCTCAAAATTATCACCATCACCTAACCAAACTTTCATTGACTACGTGTCTACAGTTCAAGATATTTGTACAAAGTGGATAACCTCAGCGAAAACAAATAACAACCATGACAAATTAAAAGACCTGATTATAATTGATAAAATTATTAGCACTATCCCAACACCTTTTTCTAAATTTTTGAGACAAATGGATTGTAAAACCATCCAAGAAATCGAAAATAAAGGGAGCGCATATTTTACAGCGAACCGCGATATTTTTCAGCTAAACATGAGCCAAAATGAAACAGCAGCGGTTACAAACACAAAATATTCGAAACCAAATGAAAATAGGTTCAAACAACGCTCTAAGATCACAAAACCAGTCATGTGCCAATATTGTCATCTGATGCACGAACAGTTTGCGATGTGCGACAAATCACCAAATTATCCACATCATCTCCAAAAGGTAGTGGAAAAACAGATGAACAAGAGGAACGCATATCAGAGAGCGGCTAAATGTTATTTTTGTGCGAGCTATGGGCATTTTTCTTGCTGTCTGTGAGGGGAGAAAGAGGATGAAGCAGGCCAATGCCGCATTGATAGACACCTCCTCAGACGAAGACATTGAACAAAAGAACGAATGTGACATCCAGAATGAAAGTGCGAGTGAGTCAGGCAATGCAGTAGAAATCATCAATACCATCTCTGATAACAAATGTAACACCTGTAGAAAATTTCAGCTTGATACAACCTTGTTATGTGGCCACACAATACCCGTTTCTAACGAAATGGCCAACGCAGCATTATCACCAACAGGCAACTTAAATTATTTAACAGGTTTTGTTAACAAAAAACAATGCACATTAATACGAGATTCCGGGGCGACTCTTTGTGGGATTAAGAAAACATTAGTGAACGACAAAGACTACACACACAAATACGTAACGTGTCGCACATTCGCAGGCACAATTGAAAGATACCCCCTAGCACTGGCCGAAATTCGGACACCTTTCATATCAGGACAAGTGCTATGTGCGGTACTAGAAAGTCCTGCCGCTGAAATCATCCTTGGGAATCTTCCCAACATAAGACCTTGCTCTGAAAAGGAAATCAGAGAATGGGAACAGAAAAACTGTATCCAAAAACCAAACAGCGATTCCAAAGTGAAAAATCACGCATGCTTGTCTCAAACTGCCAAAAGCACAAGGGATACAACCGATGACGTAATTCGAAATGAATTCACAGAGGTGCAGAACACAGGGGCGGTAGAATCTTTCAATGCTACCATCAAATTAACACCTCGAACTGAGGACGCCATCGATTCACAAAGTACTAAGCCTGTAAATGTGCAACAACACACGCAACACACTAATATAGTAACAAGACAGACAACCCACAATACCTACACTGACCAACTTCAGGAAGCACTACAAATCATTTCACCTAACATTACCACCACCAAATTGATAGAAGAACAAAAAGCTGATCCAACTCTTTCACCATATTTTCGGCTAGTAGGATTAAAGCCAAAATTAACGAAAAATGCTTCTTGGACATTTAAATTAAATAATAATGTTCTAACAAGATTATACACCAGAGACCAAACCACGATACAGCAAGTGGTTTTGCCTCAGGCACATCGCGAGAAAGTGCTACATATAGCCCATGACTCACCTTTCGGGGGTCATATGGGTTACGAAAAAAACCAGGGCCAGAGTCCTGAGCCAATTTTATTGGCCTAAATGTTGCCGTGACATAAAACCCACTGTAAATCATGCGATACCTGTCAGAAATTAATCAAAAAGGGTAAAACCCTACGGCAGAAATTCAATCAACCACAACTGCCTCGAGGCCATTTCAAATCGTGGCGGTTGATTTAGTAGGTCCTTTGAACCACATCTCAAACAAAGGAAATAGATATATTTTTACACTTGTTGATTGGTGTACAAGGTGGGCAGAAATGATTCCATTAAAATCTATCTCCTCTAAAGATGTGACGGACGTATTATTACAGATATTCTCCCGTTTTGGCTTCCCGGAGAAAATAATATCAGATAGTGGAACGCAGTTCATATCTAATGCCACCCAATCGTTAACTAAGTTACTGGGCATAAAACAATGGTTTACAAGTCCCTATCGACCGTCCGCGAACGGAATTTGCGAAAAATTAAATGGGAACTTAAAACATATGTTATCAAAAGTGACAGCTGAAAATCCAGCCGATTGGGATATACTTCTCCCAACGGTGCTGTTCGCATACAGAGAAGTCCCACAATCAAGCACGGGGTTCTCTCCGTTCGAATTGATATATGGAGCGAACCCAAGAGGACCTCTCACTATTTACAAAGATATAATATCACAACCTGTAAACACCCAATTACCAGTTTCAACAAATGATTTGGTCACTGACACCAGAGACAAAATCACTAGATCCTGTATACTGGCCAGAACATCATTACAGGATAAAGGTTTTAGGTACAGGCAGTACGCCAACAAAGGGGCGAGAACGATTGTATTACAACCAAATCAAGATATTTTACTATTACTACCTGACAAGAGAGATTTACTATCAACCTCTTGGCAGGGACCATTTAAAGTTGTGAGAAGAATTTCGGAAGTTGACTACGAAATTTCTTTGAATGGAAAGTTGAAAATATTCCATGTAAATATGTTAAAACCATACTATGCTAGAAATGACATTGACATGAACAAGCAGACGCAGATAACAGAGGACAATAACCAGACCGACAAAAATGACACTGCGACAAACGAAGCATCGTTAACGACTCATTCTTGTGACAACGAGGACGACGAAAACATATTCACAATACCGACAATATGGGATAACGACAAGTACGACCACGTTAACGACACATTGACAACTATTAGTCTCGACGACGACGACAATGACATTGAAGACAATTTACAAACAGTAGCGTCAGTAATAAATCAGACAGACCTAGACAATACGGAAATTCCAGTACCAACTATGAACGACGACAGTACTATGAATGACATACAAATCTCTGACACTGTGACACAACAGCATCGACAAGACATTTTGTCTCTTCTAAACGACTATAGAACTATCTTCTCAAACAAACCTGGACGGACTGACAGGATTACACATTCAATTGTGTTGACAGATCTGACACCGATCAAATGTAGACCATATTCAATTCCTTTACATTTTATAGAGCAAATTTAGATAAAGAAATGTTGGACTTGGAGAAAAACGGAATAATACAGAAATCTGTGTCCCAGTATTCTTCACCAATTGTCCTGGTGAAAAAGAAGGACCAAACCATTCGTTTGTGCATAGATTATAGAAAATTAAATACCATAACCACCACAGATGCGGAGCCAATAAACAGCTGTGAAGACCTCATCTTGAATATGTCTCAATCATCACTATTTTCTAAGCTTGATTTAGCTAAAGGTTACTGGCAATTGCCACTAGACCCCTCTTCAAGACATATAATAGCATTCGCTACACCCCTTGGGTTGTACGAATGGAGATATCTTCCGTTTGGTCTCAAGTACGCTCCCGCCACGTTTGTTAGATTAACTAGACTGCTATTGCACGGCATTAAGGACGTGCAATCTTATATTGATGATATATGTATCCATTCTTCAAACATGACTTCTCACTTACTTACACTCAAACAAGTCTTTAACCAAATTTTTCTTTTCGGACTTACTATCAAACCTTCCAAGGTTGAAATAGGCTATAAACAGATAGACTTCCTAGGTCATAGGATTTCCGAAGGTAAACTGTTGACAGATGATAGAATCGTATCAAAAATTCTCAACCTAGAAGTTCCAACTACTAAAAAGCAGGTTAGAAGCCTATTGGGTCTCATAAACTATTATGCCAAGTTTATACCAAACTGAGAAGAACTTACATCAGTTTTTTCTAATATGTTGACAAAAGATCATCCAGAAAAATTTTGTAAGAGTACCCGCTTAGAGGATGCAATGTGCAGATTGAAATCGATTTTTTCTAACCCACCAGTATTAAGATTACCAAACATAGATATACCGTTTATTCTAACCACAGATGCCAGTGCTATCGCAATTGGAGGATGCCTGATGCAAGAATATCAGTGTGTGCGACATCCGATACTCTACGTAAGCCGCAAGCTGAGGAAGGCAGAGATCCATTACTCAACAATTGAGTTGGAGGCATTAAGCCTACTCTTTTGCATTCGTCGATTATCTAAGTTCCTCTTAGGTTCGCATTTTGTTGTCTTAACCGATAGTTCGCCGCTGCTGGTACTTAAGCAAGGTGTGCCAAAGAACCATCGTTTAGAAAGATGGTGTCCTCTTCTTCAAGATTTCGACTTTGAAATCCGCCATATCAAGGGCACTGATAATATTATTGCTGATTTTTTATCACGGCAAGCAAATGCACCAGCAGACGAACATTAGGCACAGTAATTAGTCGCCATATAAGAAGCTGTGATATTTTAGTCTGTTGCATAGAACAGTATACCTCTACACCTGCTAGAGAACTTTCATTCAGAAGTAACAACGCCCAAGTGAATACGTTACGTATAACACCCACGAACATAACATTGTGAGAACCTTTTTATTACCAATTGCTAAGGTGATAAGAACAATCCAACCAATATATAATGTCTGTGAAAGGATTCCAACCAGCGAACTGACATTCATCTGTAAAGATTAAGAACACTGCATACTCGCTATTGCTAAGAAACGTCGCAAACAGCCAAAAGAAGACTGCGTCGATTACAACATGCAAAGGACTGCTATATTAACTGTTAAAATTCATGGCACTACACACGGACAACAGGAGGACAACACACGTCATCGTTGGATTCAGTTAGTTAGTTAATTAGTGATTTATCAGTTAATATGTATTAAACTGTTATTTAATTATGTATATAACACATGTCAACCTCTCACTTATATATTTTCTATCATAATATTACCGATATTTCCACTCATACGTGAAATATTCGTGCTATACAATTTTGTTCTATGTAAGTTATAAACCATTTTTTGAGTACACGTACAAAGAGTACTTGTTACCTTAAAGGGAACATATCGCCTAATCCATTTTTCTAAGGGCAATAACACTTACCTCAACTTTATCTATATATTTTAACAAAATACTATTTTGTATGAAAGACGGATGAATGACAGAGTGAATGAATTAAATGAGAAAGCGATATACTGAGCGGACAAATTGTACGCAAAACGTATTTATTTTAATTTGTCTGCGTTTTCATGTTAAAATGTATTACCTGTCTAATTGTTAATACATGTTTAGGAGTTAATACACTACATCTAAGCACCACTGCTTGGAATACCCGATCATGCATTACACATTGGGGTAATTCATGACAAGGGATATCCCAACTCGTGACGCTTGGAGATAAACCACACAATGAACACACTCTATACAAGCTTAAAACTGAACACGAACAATTAAAGGGCAGACACTTTATTAGAAACAGCAACATATCAATCATTACACGAACAAACCAACAGGAACACGTAGTCAGATGTGATAGAACAACAGCATAGCTACATATTCAGCATTATACAACATACGGGAGTAAAAATGTATCGAAATACACACACAGAACAAGATATTGCAGGTGTACTTAAATAGCCAAGACATTTGTCTTGTTAAAACTCTCTTACACAGAGTTTTAATATCTTGGTATCATATGGATACTTTGAGAAGGGCGCGGTTGTAAAAACAACTGGGAAACGTCACGGTACTTCGGACAGATAAGCATGTTTAAGAACATATAAGAGAGAAACCTCTTCAGCAATCATCTTAAAGTGGGGAATGGAAGAATACATGAGTTGGTGATGCAGATATGTCAGTTACCAAGTTACTATCCACCAAACTACAAACACCGACTTTATGTGATCCTGTGACAGAATTAGTACAGAACTAATTTACCTTATAAGAACCCATCAAAGCAGGGGGGGGGGGGACTCCTGTCACAGCCTCACCTAGAGACGGTACATAAAAGTAAGAGATACTAGCGAAGGGAGAGTACTCCAGCAAAAGGGAAAGAACCGAGTCACTCGAAGGCTTGAATAATCCAGAGCCTTCTCGAAGGACCGGTCAGTGTGTCCACAGCCCCGTGGACACTGATGGGGCCCGCCGATTGAGGGGGCCACGAGAAACTCAGAGAGAGTTGCCACCCGTGTCGGATTGCGACACGTGTGGAGAAGGTCAGACAGAGACTGGACATCGAGGAAGCAACAGGGCTTACCTTAAGGGGACTTGATAGTAGACCCAATTGTATTTAAGGGTCTTAGACATATGTGTAGATAGCTGCTAGAGTTATTGTGTTAACTATATACATTACAAACTCCTGTGATATGCAATGTATTGAATGCTGGATTGAGAAACCTCGCTTCGCCAGCGTACTATAATATGTATGTAAATAAATGATGCTAAATTGTATCTAACGGAGTTTGTTGCTGTATGAGCCCGAGTTTCAATCCCCTAGAGATCTAGGACGGTGACACCATATATTGTTTTGTCTTTGACACACACGACACAGATAAGTCTTCCCGTATTTTATTTATTGTTTCACACACCCCGACACAGATAAGTCTTCCCATAGAGTGTTTATTGTTTTGACAGATTGTTTATTGTTTGACACACCAAGGCACATATATCTCTTCCTATAATTTGTTTTTTGCTTGACACACAAGACATTGGTAAGTCTTAACATAGATTATTTAATCTTTGACGCACCAAGACATATATACGTTTTCCCATAGATTGTTTAATCTTTGACAATCCAAGACATAAATAATTCTTAACATAGATTGTTTAATCTTTGACGCACCAAGACATATATTCGTTTTCCCATAGATTGTTAATCTTTGACACGCCAAGGCATAGATAAGTCTTTCCATAGATTATTTATGCTTTGACACACCAAGGCATAGATAAGTCTTCCCATAGATTATTTATACTTTGACACACCAAAACATAGATAAGTCTTCCAATAGATTATGTATACATGCATACTTTGACACACCTAGACATAGATAAGACCTCCCATAGATTATTCATTCTTTGATACACCAAGGCATAGATCAGACTTCCCATAGAATATTTATTCTTTCACATACCAGACACAGATAAGATTTCCCGTAGTTTATGTATTCTTCATCACACCGTGAACATAAGCTAAGCCTTCCAGTCATTGCTAAACATCACCAGTCCGTCAGGTAGCCGCTATGTCGTTCAGACTGACGCAGGTGAGGGATATGTCTTCACACCTGCCATCGTATGTCTGCCTACCAATAGTTATGTTTACTCATCAAGTCGGATGTGTTGTCCTGTGCCTTGTTCTCATTTACTTTCTACCCTTCGGTTATTATCACTCTATTTGTATTTGCATATGTTAGTTGGTCGCGGTTCCAACATCACAGCTACGGGTCGTCCCCATTATGTTCCGCTCCTGTGCCGGTGAATATCACATAAAATGTTCCTCACTGCCCCATGTGAAAAGTGGAGAAGACAGGAGTCTCGACAAACAACAACCCGCTCAGACACTTACATATGTTTAAATATACATGTCTATGTGTCAGTCTAATAGTACGCATGCATGTCTGCCTGTCTGCCTTTTCGAATGTCTGTACATTAAAATACACGACTCACCTTTGATCTGACCGCTGGCAGACACCACCACAATCAGTGACCAACATAACAGCACCACAAACAGGACTGTGTTGAACCCGTGCATGATTGAGACCCTGTCTTCTCTGCTGCGTCAGGAGATCCTAGAGGTGAACATCATCCCGGGTGAATATATTCATAGTGACAATGGGTTCTTGTAGACGGGATCACAAAGACGAGTGGACAAACAAGATGTCACAGATCCAAACAAACATGATATAATCTGAAGTAGACTGGCGTGTGTCATGTAGATACACGGGTTCGAATTTCTTGGTAAACGTTGTCATTACTTGTGTCTGTGTCTTTTCTGTGTCTGTTATGCTACACACACACACACACACACACACACACACACACGCACGCACGCACGCATGCAATTGTGTGTGTGTGCGTGTATGTGACTGGCACCTTCCTGTCTTGACAGAAGCTAGTTTGTAAAATGGAGTTATACCTCTCCATAACACAAAGCCTGGGCTGAGATTAGACACCATGTGTTGTCCATGCAGCATGATCCCTCTCTCGGCCTGTCTAGTTTACTCCAGAGGAAAGCTAACACCAATATGTCTGGAACGAGACAAGTTACAGAAGCTGCTGGACCAGCAAAGCAATGCCCTAACTCTCTGCCTATCGGAGGTTCTATCCTAGACCAGTTGCTTAGGGTCTGGTCTGCCCTGCCAAAACATTTAGATGTTAGGTTGCATTTCCCTATTAGGGTCAGGCTTGTACCCTCCCAATTGCACTCCTCACAATGTTGGCACAATGTGGCGGATAGGGTTTGATGCTCTCCAGCAGATAGTACTGTTTACTGTCATACGATAGTTCAGCCATATCTAAGACCTGACACCCATATATATGTATCGTCTCTGTGTCCTTTAATAACAATATAATGTATGTTGTAGTGTTCCCTAAACCTACATTAATATACTGCTTGTTCGATGTTATCACATCTGCCGCACTTGTGCGGGCTATCACCATGTGAATAATGTTATATTTTCTAATTCCTGAACCAGTCTTCATTTCTTCGTGCATATCCTCTAATATTAACATCCTGTAGGATATTTATTTTATTTTTTTCAATAGCAATATATGTCGATTGTTTATTCTTTAGTACCTGTGTCTGTTTGTCGAGTCTTCGCCAATACTTGTTCCTGTCTGTTGTGATTTCTCTAATATCTGTAAGTGTCTGTTGTGTGTTCTCTAATATCTGCATCTGTCAGTTGTGGTAGGAAATAAATTTAACGGGTGAATTAATAAATAGCCCGGAGTGACAGATCAGGAATTGAACGGGTAAACTCGCCAAGAACACGGAGAAGAACAAAACTGTAACTGTTAAATGTGTAAAGAAAACAAAGTGACAGATAAAATATTCAACGATTGCAAATAACAAGACCACAAAGTGGCGGCGTTGAAGATCGGAAGTGTAGCATATCAAGAGCAATAAAGACATTCAAAGGGTGAACGAATCAAGAACACGCAGTGGTTATTAAATATATTCGACCATTGAACGTATGGAGACTGCTAAGTGGCAATCACGAAATTCACAGGGTGAAGGTATCAAGAACTGTGACTGTGGACTAAAAGATCATAGGTTGACATTATCAAGAGCACAGTAAAGTAAAATTTAACAAAAAAAAAGAATACACAAATTTAGCAAAAAATAAAAAAGACATCAAATGTTGAATTAACAAAGAATACAGAAAAACATTTGTCTGTATAGAAACGTGATGGCATGTGCTGTCCGACATTGCACGTGTAAATAATTGCATTTAGAAAATGCACATCTAATGTTAACTAAATACTGCTGTATGGATGCCAAACATGGAGAACGACTCATGAAGAGAACTAGACATATACCAGTGAACTAATGTGCAGCTCATGGAGAGAACTAGACAAATGTCACTGAACCTACGTGGAGCTCATGGAGAGAACTAGACAGATACCAGCGAACCAATATGGAGCTCATGGAGAGAACTCGACAAATACCAGCGAACCAAAGTGGAGCTCATGGTCAGAACTAGACAAATACCGGAGAACCATTGTGCAGCTAATGGAGAGAACTAGACAAATACCAGTGAACCAATGTGGAGGTCATGAAGAGAACTAGACAAATACCGGAGAACCAATGTGTAGCTAATGGAGAGAACTAGACAAATATCAGTGAACCAATGTGGAGGTCATGTAGAGAACTAGACAAATACCAGTGAACCGGTTTGTCGTCAGTTATCTCCATTCGCTGCGTTTGAGCATTTTTCAGACAGGTGAGAAGATACTTTCGTTTTGTTGTGTGAATGTCATGGAGGTAACTACATAAATGCCAGTGAATTACTATGGAGCAAATGGAGAGAACTAGACATATATCAGGGAATCAAAGTGGAGCTCATGGAGAGAACTACATATATACCAGTGAATCAATATGGAGCTCAGGGACAGAACTAGACAATAGTGTGGTGGTCTTTGTGGTCTAGTTGATAGACACCAGTGTCTTGCCCAGCTCGCTCTACAACAGACTGAGTACATTGTCTGTTGGTAGCACCGACAGTTCGGCATCCCCAACGCTGGTTTTCCTGTGTAGGATTTTGCCGGTAAAGTCCTGAACTTCGCTGTCCTACTGGGCTGAGGCCCTTGGTAAGCTGCCTGGCTGCATCTCATTGGTTATGTTGTGACCTTCTCCTTGCTGAATATAGCTGTAGCCTCGGCATTGTGTCGGGAACAGCTTCAACTGGTCTATGAGTGGGACTGCTGTATGTCGGGAACAGCTTCAACTGGTCTATGAGTGGGACTGCTGTATGTCGGGAACAGCTTCAACTGGTCTATGAGTGGAACTGCTGTGTGTCGGGAACAGCTTCAACTGGTCTATGAGTGGGACTGCTGTATGTCGGGAACAGCTTCAGCTGGTCTATGAGTGGGACTGCTGTGTGTCGGGAACAGCTTCAGCTGGTCTATGAGTGGGACTGCTGTATGTCGGAAACAGCTTCAACTGGTCTATGAGTGGGACTGCTGTGTGTCGGGAACAGCTTCAACTGGTCTATGAGTGGGACTGCTGTATGTCGGAAACAGCTTTAACTGGTCTATGAGTGGAACTGCTGTGTGTTGGGAACAGATTCAGCTGGTCTATGAGTGGGAGTGTTGTGTGTCGGAAACAACTTCATCTGGTCTATGAGTGGGAGTGTTGTGTGTCGGAAACAGCTTCAGCTGGTCTATGAGTGGGACTGATGTGTGTCGCCACAGGATCAGCAATCGTAGTGGTTTCCTCGCTTCTGCCTACTTCTCTCCATCTGCTTACAGCTCGTATCTTTTCGCAGCGTTTTTAGTGCGAGTCATCTTCTGCACTGTCAGTTTGTGATCTTCTTCTCTATAGATCGTTGAGTCGGAGTGAAGTAGAGATAGAACATAATAATGTGAGGAGAAGATGGGCGAAGCAGCATAGGGAAGATAAATATAGGTAGACGACTCGGAGTTAGTTTATTCAGCGTAGATTCCCAAGTGTGGGAGACAGGTTCCAGAGAAGGAGTTATACATTGTTAAATTAGAAACTAAACACACGTCTTACCGACCTTCAGATTGGGCACACCGCCAGCTGCAATTATGACTCGTGGCATCTCAGGTGAATTTATAGTTTATACATGCTCGCCTTCATGTGTGCCAGCTTCAGTCGGTGAGTATGGACACATTATCTGATCACATTATTCCATGCATACTGATGTATACCGGAATCCGGGTGGCCATGTGACGACAGAAACACATCATTTCCATTGAGACGAGATATGTAACCAGAGAACAGCGGATCATGCGGTGTGTGCTGAATGCTACAATTGTTCTGGTTGTGATGTTATTTACATCATCATTCAGCACAATGAAACATGTCGTCTACACACAGGTGTCTTGGCAATATGCGCTTTACTGACTCACCTATTGCTCATACAACAATTAGGTGGGGCACGATCATACAACATGTAGGTAGGGACATTGTCATACAACATATAGGTGGGACACGATCATACAACATATAGGTGGGACACGATCATACAACATATAGGTGGGGCATGATCATACAATATGTAGGGGGACATGGTCATACAACATGTAGGTGGGATATAGTCATACAACATGTAGGTGGGATATAGTCATACAACATGTAGGTGGGATATAGTCATACACCATGTAGGTGGGATATAGTCATACAACATGTAGGTGGGATATAGTCACACAACATGTAGTTGAGACATGGTGATACAACATGTATGTGAGACATGTTCATAGAACACATAGGTGGGACATGGTCATACAACATGTATGTGGGACATGTTCATACAACATGTATGTGGGACATGTTCATACAACATGTATGTGGGACATGTTCATACAACATGTATGTGGGACATGTTCATACAACATGTAGGTGAAGAGAAGAACAATGTAATATTAGGAGAAATAATGAACTACCATACATGTTGAAGATAGAAGTTCTGAAGTCTCTTAACCATACGATATCTGTCAAGACCCTGGATCCAGAAAACTTCTCAACAGACATGATAACTTCCCTTGGAGAATATGGAATAGACCAAGTCACCAGACTTCTGAACACAATATGTGATATTAGAAATATACCTCCCGAATCATCTAATTCAATATGTATTGCATTCCTGAATACACCAGCAGCCATTCCATATTTTTTGTGTATTCTCATTATTTCATATTATCATTTTGTATGCAACTTGATTTTATCATGTATAATATAACATTACTGTAATGTGAGTGAGAGAGAGAGAGAGAGAGAGCGAGAGAGAGAGAGAGAGAGAGAGAGAGAGAGAGAGAGAGAGAGAGAGAGAGAGAGAGAGAGAGAGATGGAGAGAGAGAGAGAGAGAGAGAGAGAGAGAGAGAGAGAGAGTGTGTGTGTGTGATAGAGAAAAGAGAGAGAGTTGAAATGCATGACTAATTTTTACGCTACACAATGTATATGTACAATGTTTTCTCTATTTCTTACAAGTTTTGCGAGAATGCTCACAACAATCGTCAGTGTCTCAACTATGTGTAAAGTGTGGGAGCTTGTTCCTATCAGTTTCAGTGATTACGTGAGGCATCATGTATGTGTCTAGATGTGAGGATGTATGTGTGGGTGTGTATATGAGGGATGTATGTGTATGGAGGTGTCGGGAATGTATGTTGGAGGGGTTGTGTGTGGGGGATGTGTCTGGGTTGATGGGTGATGTGTGGAGGGTGAAGGGATGTGTGGTCGGCGGGGGGTGTATGTGTGTGAGGGATGTGTGTGTCTGGGTGGGGATATTCGGGAGGATGGTTGAAAGTATGCGGGTGTTGGTGGGTTGGGGATGTGGGTAGGGAATGTGTATTTGGGTGGGTGAATGGGTGTGTGGGAGATGTGTGTGGGTTGGAGGATGGGTGTGTGATGGGTGTGGGGATTGGGTGTGGGGATGTGTCTGTGAATGGGATAGTGTCTGTGTGAGTGGGAGTATGCGAGTTTTGATGGGGTAAATGTGAGTGGTTGGAGGATCTATGTGTGGGTGGTGAGGATGGTTTTAGGTGGGGGATGTGTGGGTGGGTGTGGAGATGTGTGTGTGGGTGAGAGATGTGTTGGCGGGGATGCTTATTGGGATTGTATGTGGGGGGATGTGGGTGTGTGTGGAAGAATGTGTTTACGGGTGGGGTGTTGTGTGGGAGGGGAAAGGTGTGAGGGGTGGGAGAGGTGTGGGATATGCGGGTGGATGAAGGATGCATGTGAGGATGGGGGATGCCTGTCCCACCATAGGCAGTCCTATATGTATGTGCAGGTACCTTCTTCGGTTCAACCCGGTGATCGGGGGAACATGACCGGCCAAAAGAACACCCGCAGTGCTAGCTACACTGTGAACCGTGGTCCGAAGAGGTGGATTCCTCAAACCGACCGACTGCAATCCAGCTGGGTCCTCGAAAGGGGAAGCTGGAATTGCAGAAGTCCAGTAAACTCTGGCAGGGACGGTTGTAAAATCAGATCGAGACGGGAGCTTTGGTCCGCAAGACACTGCGAATTGACCAATCGCAGTAGCGGAGTAGGCGTTGATCACCTTGATACTTGATAGCTTGCAACCCCACCAAGGGTGGTAAAAGTATCCTATGAAATATTGACGGCTTAGACGTCCTCACCCGCCATCCGGTCTCTAAGAGAGAAGATTGAACGACTCAGACAGCTTCTTGCTAAGAAGTGGAAGGACGGGGTCGATCCCCTTAAAGTGGGGGCCTATGTGACGAAACGGCAATTCATCTGTGCTTCGTTGGCGAGATTCCACTTTATTCGGCGTGTCATCAGGGAATTTCCCTGATATTAATAGACTTGGGATAGTCGAGCAGGATTTTCCATCTGGAAGGTTCGAGAAGCACCTGGATTTGGTGACCAGGGTTGCTTAGCATAGCACCAATTTCTCGTGCAGCTAGAACCTAGAATTTCCAGTGCGGAAAATAGAGTTTCTCGTAGAGTTGAGACACATCGTGAAGCACTCATTTCTCGTGCGCATTTGGTACGCACGTAGGAGAAATGCGGCAGTCACAGCTCATTCACTTGCGTCATTTCATGATGTGAGGATGTACTGCTTTGTGTGGCAGTTTGAGCATTCCCTCACCCTCAACCAAGATGAAGCTGACTGTCGAATCTCACGGCCTGCTGGCTCACAGACAGTAATTGTAACTGACTGGACAAGGTTTACTAATTCAGGTACTTACTTTATTAATTAATTTAACGCTGTAAATTGAACATAAACTGCGATCGTTTAGAACTCATTTAATATGCGGTCGACTTTGCATCGCTAATGAGGGACCGATCGATAAGCCGGTTGAAAACGAGGGCGGTACACAGCTGTGTGTAGGTCAGTGTTTACAAGCCTGAGTGAAACGCTGAAGTTTTGTCAACGGCTTAGAAATGAAAGTTCGTTATATCAGCATAGTGTGTTCAAATGTTATTAATTGTGTATAGTGAGTAGTTGCATATACTATGTTTGCTGTACTATAATAGGGAACAGTAAACTGTTGTATATAATGAACCTAATGTATGTCAGTCAGTAATTAAGGCTAGCAGAGCGTTGGAATTAGACAGGTAAGTTGAAAGTTGGAGATTTCAGACAGTGAATCGCTGAAGTGTTAGGGAAATAGAGCACTTAATGCTTAGCCATAGGAATTGATGTAGCTATTTTGTGGGTGAACTAAATAGTGAGTTCCTTTCGTAGAACTGTGGAATTCTGTGAGAAGGTAAGTTCTTCATTGGTGATATATATATATATATATATATATATATATATATATATATATATATATATATATATATATGCACGATGTGTCATAATGCACATATATATATATATATATATATATATATATATATATATATATATATATATATATATATATATATATATATATATATATATATATATATATATATATATATATATTAGATCATGTTGTGTAATACTTCTATGAGTGATGTACCGACCACCGGAGCTGTTCGATGCGATATGTCAAGGCGTTACCGTCGCGATGTAAACATGCGTTCTTGATTCTTTTCTTAACTGTCCTGTTCTTTTCATGCTTGCATGTAGTACGTGAGTGCTAATGTGAGATATGTATGGAGGAACAAATGGAGGTTGAATTAGGCACGGGAACAAATGGGATATGGGGACTGCGTGTAAGTTATTAAAGTATGTGACTGGCAAACCATGCCAGCCGTGAAGTTCGGCCAAGGCCAAGGCTAATCCGCTTGGAATTTCAGAACTGGAGAGAACCTTTGAACATGCAGGGAACATGTTTTACTAGAAGGACTTCTTGACTCTAGGGAAGAGAATATCAAGAAGAGTTTCGCTATAGAATGGGCAGGATGTCCCACTAGCGAAATGGATGGTGTACATACATTATGTGGTTATGTATTATTACTATATCCCAAGTGGTAGTACAGTGATCGTTGTTATGTTTCTTATTGGATGTATAATATAAGGATGGGGTCCAGGGACTCCTGACCTTGATATTTAGTTCTCGTTAACTCTAGAACAAAAATAGTGATTGACTTTAGCGACAACCTTTAGAAGAATAGGGATATGTGATCAGACTCGCCATTCTTGATACTTAATCTGTTTAACGGGCTGTTCTGAAAGGCCATCTGACATTGGACTGAGACTCATACTTTAATACTATCAACATAGAGATGATGCTCTGCTTAGTTAAATAACTAGGTAGCTTTACTGAAGGTAATTATTAGTCATTGATTCTACTGTAAATAGAATTATTCTATCAGGGTGTTCAATTCCTACCTATTTTCTTTAGGGTAGAATAAACTTTGTTGATGTTGACTTATTCTTTGTACAGTGATTGAGTGTGGTCTTAGACGATGCCTCAGTGTTCATTGTCCAAAGGGAGAGGGTAGTTAGTGGGGGTCTAGAATCTGGGAGTGGTTTTTAGACATATGTAATCAATTTGTGGTCAACAGCAGAGTAAACAGTGTATCTACCTGTCCAACCCCTGGGGTCAGAATACACGGGCGTGCTAAGGAAACCTCGGGCTTGGTTAACTCTCAACAACCGAGGCGAACCTGAGTTGAGTGTATGGGTGTGTATGTGTGTGTGTGTGTGGGTGGGTGGGTGGGTAGATATGAGTGGTGAGGTGTGTGTTTTTGGATGAGGAATGTATTGGTGGGTGGGGATGTGTGTATGGGTGTGGTGATGTGTATGTTTGTGAGTATGGGTGGTGAGATGTGTAGTTAAGGGATGTGTGATTGTGGAATGGATATCGGGGGGGGGGAGGATTTGTGGTTGGCGAGTGTGTGGGTGGAGGATGTGTGGGAGGGTGAGTGTTAGTAGGTTGGGGTGGGTGGGGGATATGTGGGTTTGGGATGTGTGGATGGGGGAGATTGTGTTGGTGGGGGATGTGTGTAAGTGGGGGATGTGATTGTGGGTATAGGTCTTGTGTGTGGGTAGGTGCGTGATATGGGAGTTGGCGGGAATATGTGTGTGTGGGTGTTGGATATGTGATTGGGCGACGTGTGTTTGGCTGAGTGGTTGGGGTTGTGTGTGTGGGTGGTTGAGGATATGTGGGTGGGTGAGTGTTGGTAGGTTATGGGATGGGTGGAGGAAGTGTGCGTGTGAGTGGGGAGATGCGTGAAGGTGGTGGGATGTGTGGGTTGGTGATGGATGGGTGGATGCATGCATGTGTGCCTGGGTTTGTGTGTGGGTGGGGGATGTGTGTGGAGGGATGTTTGGTGGGTGGGAGATGTGTGTGTGTGTGTGTGGGTGGGGAGATGGTGTATGTGGGGGTTAGCGTGGGATGTGTGGGTTGGGGATGGGTGGATGGATGGGTCATGTATGTCCCCGTGGGTATGTGTGGTTGGATGGTGGATGTGTGTGTGTGGGGGACATGCGGATGGATAGGTAATGGGTGGGTGGGTGGGTGTTTTGTCTTATAACATGGTAACATGCATTGTTTATGTTTACAACATTCATTTGACAATGTTTTCTTCCTATGTGAATGCACTTAGCACTGATGAACGAAAGATGAGTGATTGGAAGGGCCGAATGTAAGACGGGCCTGCGTGCCCAATTTGTTACCTTTTGAAAATAAAGTTCGTTCGTTCGTTCTTCTGATGGTTCTTACTGTGGCAATGACTGCATTATGATCTGTGCTTATACTGAAATAATTGGGCACTGTCCGTGCATCTAATATATTTCTCTTTCTGTTATTTCAGCATGAGTTTGTAGACTTATTATGAGTATAAATTAGACGTAGACAGCAAGCGTGTGTGTGTGTGTGGACATATTATGAGTAGAGATCAGGCGTAGATAGCAAGATGGTGGATATATTATAAGGAGAAATTAGGCGTAGACAGCAATAATTTGTAGACTAGGGGCTGCGTGGTCTCGAGGTATGGGTTCCGCCTCGAATTCTGGAGGTCCCGGGTTCAAGCCCCGGTGAGGACTGGGATTTTTTTCACGTGGACTTCTAGTAAAAATTTCCCCTGGTCTCTGGGTAGTGAGATCGGACGCTCGTGTGTATTGTTGCGCATGTAAAAAATCCCTTGGCAGTTGGAAATCGAAAAAGAGTAGCCTAACGGCGCGGTCCGGGAAAAATTTCGTGTTAGAAATCTACCCAAAGTATTTCAGGATCATCGCCGGTGCTACGGAGTTCGTGCACTGAGCTGATTTTCTCCAGACTCAGGTTTGAGTTAGGAGAAGAACGGAGCACGTATGGGTTGCACCCGTGTGCCGTGATGTTGATCCGTCGACTAAACTAAACTAAACAGTTTGCGGACATATTATGAGGGGAAGTACACAGATACCTTTGTCACAAAACTGGCCGGAGTTTTGTCTCGCAGTCTGTTTTGACACGGGAGACCACCGAGCTATTTCTAGCCGAAAGTAATCAGACGGGAATTTCCCCGTCGCGGGAAGGTTCTAGCACGTTCTCGACGTTCTATTCTGGGAGGGTTTCCCAATTCTAGGCAGAGATTGCTTCAGAGCACTGTGTTGCAGGCAATTATCGCATGCGTAGCCCGAGAAACTTCGCTCCCTAGTGTAAGCGAAATTCTCCGACTCGCCAGTGAACTAAGGTCGACCGGCCACAGTCGCGAGTTGTAAAGTTGCTATGTCGTTCGAAGAACGTCATTTGTGGTGAGCACCTAGCGATGTTTGAATGGTCGTCAAAGAGACCTGACATACTAGGGCAAGTTAAAGATGTATTTCTTAACGAAGAACCTATCTTCGATTGTACCGACGACGAGGTCTTATGCCCGGCACGAGACTGAGGAACATGAAGATAAATCCAAGTCACCAGCAGTGTGAACTCCCCAGAGTTGGAGCAGCGCCTGTAGTTCCATGTGAGAAGTTCCTACTGAACGGATTCTTCGCCGAAAACCCGATCTTCGAGTACCAGTCACGTAATAGACACCCACGTCTACCACCTACACACTATGAAGGTAGCATTGCCTGTTACATGTGATATCCGGCCAGTGAGGCCAAGAGACTTGTGTTAACCAGAGACGTGGTCTAATCAGAGATTCCATGCGATCTGGAGCCGCAGAGCTCCACCACTATTAGAGTGAGTCCTACATTAAAGTCTTGATATGAACTGCTACCTGCAGCCGTCTACGGCTGGTCTGTGTATCTTATTGTGCATTAAGAACAATCTAGATTTTGCACCATGTCTTGTACCACTAGAGACTTTATGAAATGTGTACCAGATTCCTTGATGACTTCTTCATCCACTGCAGCCTACACCCGCGAGGAGTCCATGTGGTGGGTTACCAGACCTTGAACTAGTTCCCAGCAGCGACTACCCAGCCTAGAGGTCACGTCAGTCGGAACCATTCAAAAGAGGAACTGTCCAGGTCAGGTGAAGTGACAGATTCAGCAGACCGTGTCGACCATACAGACGAGGCGTGATGATGAATGCCTTGAACAGATGCCTGAATCTTTCTAGCTTACCTTCACCTATACCTATCTTCTTTGACTCTCTTGTATATAATACAGTCACTCTTCAATGTTGTTTGACATAACCAGAGTTGAGTCATGTCGTCTGGATGGAGCCCTAGTGGTTAGCATCCCTAGGTTGAGAGGTGGAGAGGATCAGGGTCCAGTGGACCGGAGAGGTTGTAGACTGAAAGCACCTGGACCCACGCACAGAACATATCCCACGTAATAGAATGAAATAATGGGTCCGCCCACCCCACATACATTGCTACAACTGGCAATAACAATGGCACAATAGCAAAGAAGAGACAGAGCGGTACATATCTGGGTGGCTGGGTCGCACGGCGTGGCCGTGACTGGAACATAGACTCGATCCAAGGCTCTGGTGATCGTATGAAATGTCGAACCTTGACCGTACACGCCTATCGGCATGGCACATGATGATGTTGTATGCCATGACTGTCAGCCACACACCAGATGTTGTTTGTGTTAGTTCGTATATCAACTGAGGATACAGTGGCGCCCCAGTCACCGCTAATTATCAACATCTACGATACTTACACATTAGCTAGAGAAAAGGAATTAATGGGACAGGACAGCGGTTAGTGAATGTCGTAATATATGTGTCGTCCCTGGGGTGAGGGGAATCAACACCAACATTCTTTTAACCCCATATCATTATCTTGAGGATCTCCTAGCTTTCTGTCCACAACACCCCGTCAGTCCCTGGATCTCTCTCTCTCTCTCTCTCTCTCTCTCTCTCTCTCTCTCTCTCTCTCTCTCTCTCTCTCTCTCTCTCTCTCTCTCTCTCTCTCTCTCTCTCTCTCTTCTCTCATTACCACTGGACCATGCCCCCTCTCATTCTTTTCCAAAACATACTCACACAACACTAGCTTTAAAAAAATGACAAATTAATTTAATAAAGAAAAGTGTCAGGTGTGTGCAAAGTGTATGTGTAGAATGTCTGTCGTATAATCTAGTGTGTATGTAGAGTCAGACCGAATAGCTCAGGAGCAAAGTCTGTTTCATCACTGTACTGGCCACACAACAGCACCATATATCAAGGACAGAAGACCTCACCCAAATGATGTGTCTCTCCAGCCAAGTGTTGACTTCCTCCAATAGCTCCTGGACAGTCCGGATGCTTGGTCATCAATAGTGGAAATCGTCCAATATTGACCATCAATCTAACACACACAGTGTAACTACTCTGTTCATAAAAGTTCTGTGATCAGAGAATCCTAAAAAATAATGTTACTGTCACTTTGGAAAAACTAAATGTTAGTATTTGACTGTTCATAGGAATTCCCCAATTGTAACACACACTGTTAATTGGTAGTGATAGGAATTCACCAATTGTAACACACAATGTTAATTTTCCAGGTATCGATATCTACTAGTGTTCCTGGTACAGGTGTTATTGTCAGTGTCTTTATTTTACTGTGATGTAAACTATCACTTAGGAAACACACTTATATAATCATCGTTTCCTGCTCAGCAGAGGCCAGGTTCCTGCAGACCCTCTGGGTTATGGGCCCAGTGCAAAAGCCTCTTAGTAAACTCTGCCTTCAATGCTCGAGCCATGACTTTTCTTCTACTTCTTGGAACATATAGTGGAACCTGTTGAAGAGAGAACACACCTGGTGAGAGCAACCCGATTCCGACCTTTATTAGGTGAGTGTAGGCCAACGGCCGCACTCAGATATATAACAGAGAACCAAACTCTGTCATAATGCAGAGGAGCTCATCACATTGGTCTGAGTCATGGTAAGACAAGGAAAGACTAAAGGAAAAGTGCAGAAACCCAGTAGACACCCTACCGGAAGATCCTACCACTTTACATTTCCTTTATCCCCCCAACCATCCTCAATCTCCCTAAACATCATCCCACCACATTGTTCTTAACTCACTGAGTTAATTGATATCTCACACAAGCTAGTTTAAGCAACGCGACAGCCTACTGTTGCCGACGCTCCTATACTACACTCGATTCCTAAGAATAATCTAATTTAGGTCTATTAAATTAAATACCATATATTTATTCCGGTTTGAAAATTGAGACTACTAAATCACACGAAGGAAACATGTCCGCCAATGTAAATCGACAGAAGACACTGTAGTCCCTCTCCAGAATCAAACTCGGAATCATCACACACGTCCTTGTTGTTCACAACATTTGGTCAACTCCCCCAAAGTTGTTTATCCCAACTGGTTTTAATACTGTGTCTGAATGACGTCACAGGTCTGTCTAGACAGTAGGCGTCTAGAAGCTATTTTTCTCTCTCCGTTTCCGACTGGATGTAAACAACTGGCTAGCCGTCCCGCTTACATCTGGGGACCTGTCCCGGTACTTCAAAAAGTCTTGCCGGCCTGTGATCTAGAGAATTCTTGTCCCCACAACAAAAGATCCTGCCGACTCTTACCCAGACAGTCCGTCTACCACATCAAAGGATGGCTGCCGCCTGCAGACGTATGGCGCGACATTCTTTCCTCGATCAACAACACATTAAAGAATGACGGCTGCTTGTAGACGTATGGCGCGACAGTTATTCATCGATCGACACCTCCAAGAATTTATGCGACAGTGAACACTCACATGTGAACAGGGACAGGTCAGCGGTCGGTATACGCTGACATGTGAACAGTGTCATGTGAACAGGGACAGGACAGCGGGCGGTGACACTGACTTCTGAACACTGACATGTGAACAAGGACAGGTCAGCGGACCTTGTCAAATGACATGTGAACAGTGTTATGTGGACAGGGACAGGACAGCTGGCGGTGAACACTGACATATGATCAGTGACATGTGAATAGGGACAGGACAGCAGGCGGAGAACACTGATATATGAACAAAGACAGGACAGCAGGCGGTGAACACTGACGTATGAACACTTTAAATAATCCAGCGCCGAAGGATAATATATCTAAAAATATGACCTCCCATTTGGACTGAAGGACGATATATCGTCGTATTTGGGTCATCTCGTTATTTGTGTTGTTTCGTGGTATTTGTCGCAATGTCAATGCTCAGTGAACAGGAAGTTACATTAGTGTACCTGTTCCTTTGATTCTGTGCCATGTTTGGTCAAGACCTACTGTTTTTATGTTGGTACTGAATCAATTAACTAACTGTTTAGCAACGACCGTTTGCTACCTGGCTTGTTCGTAATGTCTGGGATATGCTGTAGTGCGGGTCACGAGTAAGTGGATCGGTTGGCTTCCATAGTACCAGCTGTTGGGAGGGACACTCATTATGGACAAGGCTGGCACAAAAAGATATCAATTGCAACGAGAATAATAGTGTTGGGGTGCTACACAGAATCAATACATGTGTATGGATGTGAAGCGTGGATGATGAGCACACAAGGTGAACAAGTATATAATGACAGTGCAAATATTGTGTCTGAAGAACATGAAAATAATACCATAGATAGACAGAAAAACCAATGAGCAAATCCTACAAGAAACACATGAAGACCGTAAACTGATTTGAGACATTAGTTGCAGACAGTAAAAAATGTTGGACATGCTATGAGAAGTAATAAACTAGATCGAGGGGAACAGAATAGGGGGAAGACAGTGAAGTAAATATTTGGATGGTGTGGTCACGTGGTATAGTTGGGACAAGAATACGGAGCTGATCCACGACTCTGGTGATCGTGTAAAACAAGATTCCCCTACGCTACTCCGCATGGCACATGATGATGATAATGACTTGCCGGAGAATATCTAGGCGCGACAGATATTTGAAACCTCAGTAACCGATGGAAGAGCATCTTGAAAGATGCTGGAGTTTGGCGCTAGTGGGTAATATGAGGAGTGATGTGTCAGCCGACCAGATCATCGTATGTGTAATTGGTGTGTCAGGGGAACTTTTATCATCTTCATCTTATGATATTTGCTGACAGAGACCGAGCATCTGTTAGTTTGGCTGGAGTGGCATGATATCGATTCTTTCATCCGTCAATCAATTAACTTTGATTAATTAATTCATTCTAAACCATTGATATGTTCGTTGTTGTGGCTGTTGTTGCTGTTGTTGCTGTTGATGTTGTTGCTATTGCTGTTGTTGGTGTTGTTGCTGCTGTTGTTGTTGCTGCTGTTGTTGTTGCTGCTGTTGATGTTGTTGTTGTTGTTGCTGCTGTTGTTGCTGATACTGTTGTTATTGTTGTTGCATTGTTGTTGCTACTGTCGTTGTTGTTGCTGTTGCTGTCGTTGTTGTTTTGCTGCTGTTGTTGGTGTTGATGTTGCAGTTGCTGTTAATGCTGCTGCTGTTGTTGTTGTTGATGATGGTGTTGTTGTTGATGTTGATGTTGTTGCTGCTGCTGTTGTTGCTGATACTGTTTGTTATTGTTGTTGCTTTGTTGCTGTTGGTGTCGTTCTTGTTTTGTTGTTGTTGTTGCTTTGATGTTGCTGCTGCTGTTGATGCTGCTGATGTTGTTGTTGCTGTTGTTGTTGCTGCTGCTGCTGTTGTTGTTGTTGTTGTTGTTGTTGTTGTTGTTGTTGTTGTTGTTGTTGGTGGTGGTGGTGGTGCTGCTGTTGTTGATATTGCTACTGTTGTTGCTTTTGTAGTTGATGTTGCTGTTGTTTTTGGTGGTTTTGTTGTTTATTTGTTTTTGTTGTTAGTGATGTGGTTGTTGTAGATTTGGTGATGTTGTTGCTGTTGTTGTTGCTGTATTGATGTTGTTGCTTGGTGTATTTGTTATAGCATTATTGTTTGTGTTGGTGTTGCTTTTGTTTGACAACCTAGTCCTGTCTGAAATGGTAATCCTCAAATCAAGTGGGTCATTGTATTCATTGTTTCATTTTGCGGTATCTTCCTGAAGTTTAATTAGTCAATGAATCTTATACACGTGTAGTGGTAGATGTCACATATGTACAGATGTATAGCTACATATGTCCCACAATAACACATGTATAACGATAGTTGTCACACATGTACAGATGTATAGCTACATATGTCCCACAATAAGGCATGTGCAACGACAGTTGTCAAACATGTACACATGTATATCGACAAGTTGATTGTACACCTGGAGATGTGGCCCTGCAGACAGGTAGATGGTACACCAGCAGACAGGTAGATAGTACACCTGCAGACAGGTAGATGGTACACATTGAGACAGGTAGATGTACACCTGCAGACAGGTAGATAGTTCACCTGCAAACAGGTAAATGTTACACCAGCAGACAGGTAGATAGTACACCTGCAGACAGGTAGATGGTAAACCAACAGACAGGTAGATAGTACACCTGCAGACAGGTAGATGTTACACCAGCAGACAGGTAGATTGTACACCTGCAGATAGGTATATGGTACACATTGAGACAGGTAGATGGTACATCTGCAGACATGTATATGTTACATCTGCAGACAGGTAGATGTTACACCTGCAGGCAGGTAGATGGTACACCTACAGACATATAGATGGTAAACCTGCAGACAGGTAAACGGTACACCTGTATACAGGTAGATGGTACACATTGAGACAGGTAGATGGTACACTTGCAGACAGGTAGATGTTACACCTGTAGACAGGTAGATGGCACACCAGCAGACAGGTAGATGGTACACATTGAGACAGGTAGATTGTCCACCTGGAGATGTGGCCCTGCAGACAGGTAGATGGTACACCTGGAGACATGGCCGTGTTGACAGGTAGATGATACACCTGGATACCTGGCCATGCAGAAAGGTGGATGGTACACCTGGATACCTGGCCCTGCACACAGGTAGATGGTACACCTTTAGACGTCGCCCTGCAGGTGACTACAATATAACATCAATACACTGGGAGGTTTGCTGATACAACAGGTAAGTGGAACAAATACATGTGACCCCAAGGCCTCTTCCCCTCCTTATCCGTGAGAAATGAGGGAGTTGATCTACTCCCCCAAACACATGACGTTATTTCCAAAGATTTCAACTCTCCGGACACGCCGCCTAGTGCCTCGCGCTCTCTTCGCGCTTGCTCCTGACTTCAACTGACTCATACAATACGTATTCTAATATCAGTCGAGGAACCCTTTGAGGCCACTAATACAGTTCATTAATAAATTACATGTATGTAGAAGAAAGAAGTACAGCTTTCACTGTTTATGTTATCTAATCTAGTATTTTACCGTCTATTTCCTTCTTTAACTAATTTGAGAGCCGAACAATACATATCAATTTATTTATGAACTTTCTTAGTGACTTTAAAGGGTTCCCTCATTAATATTTATGAGTGTTACGTTTACCACATGGGATCCGACCAACCATATCTATTCTATATATGTTTGTGAATATACTGGACATAGATGCTCTCTCTGTGTTCACATGTTGTAGGTTGACATACATGATATTCCAAAGCTGCTGTCTCTGTGGTTGGCTATTGAAGGCGATAACACAAAGAATATTGAAATATATTTGTCACGTGAAACGTCACAAAGGTTTGGAGAGAACAATGATGTGTGGGGAATATTCCTGGGAAGAGTAGAAAAGAAATTCCAAAGAGAAGATGGGTGCAGGATGTGGCGGATGATCTCCAGATGGGTGTATCAGACACGGGACATCTTGCTTATGATCGAGAGGTTTTCCGGAAGGTTGTTATGGGAGTAAGGCTCTGCAAAGGACATTCTACTGAATGAATGAATAATGTCTCTATGTGTAGAGTTTTTATACTTCCGAAAATAAGATGCAACACAACTTTAATCTTTTTATAAAGATTTTATTGTCTCAAAGACATGTTAGAACATTAACTATACTCTCCATGTGAACGTGTTATTGTGTATGTGATATGATATAACATAACTATAATCTAAATGTGAACATATTATAGTGTATCTGATATGATACAACATAACTATACTCTCCATGTCAACGTGTTAGAGTGTATGTGATATGATATATCAGAACTATACTCTCCATGTCAACGTGTTATATTGTATGTGATATGATATAACATAACTATACTCTCCATGTTAACGTGTTATAGTGTATGTGATATGATATAACATAACTACGACGCGCGTTTTTTAAGTAAGTCCGGGTATAATTTTTTTTTTAAACCATTATATATAAAAATGATTTATTGCAGCCAAACGTGAACCACACATTTACATTATCTCTTAACATAGTCACCATTGACTTCAACACATGTTTGGTATGGTGGCACCAGGTTCTTAATTCCAATATCGTAGAAGTCTGTCGCCAGTGTCTTGAACCATTCATTAACACATGCCTGCAGTTCATCATCAGTTTCAAACCGCTGGGATGCCAGCCAATTCTTTAGGTGCATGATCATAGGTCGTCAATAATTTACCAGTAAAATGTTTGCAACAGTTGTTCCATATGCGACGTGAGGTCGAGCATTATCGTGCAAAAGCACAATTCCAAGGACAGCAACCCACGTCTTTTATTATGGGTGGCACGTCTAAGTTTGATCAAAGTGTCACAATACTATTTAGCATTAACTATCTTTCCATGTTCAAGAAAATTAATAAACAAACCCGCTTTTTTGTCCCAGAAAACAGTGTCCATGAATTTCTGCAGCACTACTGCTGTTTTTTGTTTGTTTGTCCTAGCAGAAAACGGTTCAGAGCACGAACCTCGCAGCTGGAGTGATTATTTATTTTTGCACTCATTATAAATCACCCACACGCAGCATGAAACAAGATTTCGACAGTGAAAAAAAAATAGCACACAGCTAGCTAATGAACAACATAAACATATTGCATATACAATTTCCGTTTTCCATCGGTGTTTGTCGGTATGGTCAAAACGGAACTTACTTAAACAACGCGCCTCGTTTAATCTCTATGTGAACATTATATTGTATCAGATATGATATAATATAACAATATTCTCATGTGAACATGTTATAGTGTATCATATATTATCTAAGATAACTGTAATTACAGCTATGATAATCTAACAGAGTAAACTGGTCGCTGTCTTGATGTGAACATATTACAGCTATGAGAATCTAACAGAGTAAACTGGTCGCTGTCTTGATGTGAACATATTACAGCTATGAGAATCTAACAGAGTAAACTGGTCGCTGTCTTGATGTGAACATATTACAGCTATGAGAATCTAACAGAGTAAACTGGTCGCTGTCTTGGGTCGGCTTCTCTCTAACTGCAGGGAGGAGGTGTCCTCCTGCCACAGATGTTGTCGTAGTTATCAGGGTAGCCAACTGGCGGGTACCTGGTGAGACAATACAGGTGTTGTTGTTAGTGTGGCAGTCCAGGTCTGGGTAGTTACACCTCTGTGTACATGTCTCCCAGTCTCATTGTTGTTAGTGTGGCAGTCCAGGTCTGGGTAGTCACACCTCTGTGTACATGTCTCCCAGTCTCATTGGTCAGTCCCCGTGGTCGTCGTGTTGTTTGTGTGGTAAAACTAGAGTTACATTCCCCTATTTTCGTAGTGGTACTGTTACCACTGATGATGTGATACTGCCTACAATCAACAAGCCGCCAACACCAATGATATGATGCTGCCACATCCGACAAGGTGTCAAAACTGATGATGGATAGTGGAGGGGATGAAGTAATAAACATTCAATGAGGACTCACAAACATTACAGCTGTACATGAAGAAGTGCTATGTGTAGGACTATGTTTGCATTTTGTTATTTACCATTGAAGAGATTTATATCACCCTTGAAATGTCAGACTCAGTCACACAACCACTTGTGGATGTTCTCAACAACAACAAAAATGTACAATCGCCCAGGCCTGAAGCAGAACACTTCCTGTTCTCACAACATGATGACAGAGACAACTGCTCACGTGATGACAGTATGTCATGGGACAGTGTTACTCAGCTGTCAGTCCTGTCTCCCATCCCATTACCGTCATTGTGTGTGTACACACGCGCGGAGCAGGTGAGAGGATGTGAAATGACGTGAACATATGTACAGGATGGTATAGTTGTCACTATGCTAACGGTCCTGTATAAGTCAGAGTCGGGGAGCAACACACTTTAAGATGGGAAAGTACAGAGATACTGTCACATGTCAGACACAGGACGGATAGACAGGATTTTCTCCGCTAAGTTTGGCCACAACGAGACCTTGTTTCCAAGTCTCCGTGAGATGTGCCCAGACAACTATGTGCAAATGTTAGCGAGGCGGCAGGATCGAATGGGCGAGGCAGCTGGGAGACGGGGGCCTGGCTATGGAGTAGGTGTAACGATGATTGGAACCAGGTTGTAGAGTAAATGGTTGATGATTCTTCTTGCCATGTAGTAAGTCAATGTGTCTCACTATAACGATGAGTGGAACAATGCTATACGGTAAATGGTTTATGATTCTGCTCTCAGTGTAAGTGAACGTCTCTCACTCTAACGATGAGTGGAACAATGGTATACGGTAAATGGTTTATGATTCTGCTCTCAGTGTAAGTGAACGTCTCTCACTCTAACGATGAGTGGAACAATGGTATACGGTAAATAGTTTATGATTCTGCTCTCAGTGTGCATCATCGTCTCTCATCGTAACGATGAGTGAAACAATGCTATACGGTAAATAGTTTATGATTCTACTCTCAGTGTAAATCAACGTCTCTCATCCTAACGATCGAAAAATGGGCAGAGGTGTGTCAAAGAGTAAGCACAGACAAGTCACTGAAATTGTTCTGGCGACTATATAAAAGCATGAGTGGTGTAGTCAAGAATAAGAGCATTTCTGACTTCCAAGGTGCTGACCTCATCTGGCAGAGGACTGACGAGGACAAGGGCAAAGCCCTCTTTGAACGCTATCTTGAGCAGAGCAACCAGACAGACATGGGAGGCCGAAATCTGGCCAAGGAGGTCACCTCAGACCGATGCAAGGCCCAGAACACTTCGGATGAAGACACAGTGACAGTGGAAGAAATCAAGGCTGTACTTCGACGATCAAAAAACAGCGCTCCAGGTCCTGATGGCATAAGATACGACGACATCAATAAGTGTACCGACAATGAGCTAGAGAAACTAGCAGACATGTACAACAACAGTATAGGGAGTGCTAGCATCAAGGAGGAATGGTTACACAGCTATCTGATTCCCTTGCCGAAGCCTGACAAAGACCACAAAAAAATTCAGGGATATCGAATTATAACCATGCAGAATACAATAGGCAAGCTGCTGGAGAAGGTAATTGCCAGGAAGATATCAAGCCAGCTAGAGAGGCAAGGTGTTTTCCCACCTACCCTGGGTGGGTACCGTCCAAAAAGAGAAACCTGGACCAATGCAGCAGTCTTTGCCCATGATGTCTATGAAGGTTTCCACTCAGGCATTGAAACCTTTACTGCAGCGATTGATCTTGAGGACGCATACAACAGAGTACCATTGGATATTTTAATGTTTCAGCTTCTTGAACTAAAAGTAAGTCCATTCCTCCTTAGTTGGATCGCTGCAGCCCTCTTCCAACGGAAAGTAGTTTTTAGATGTGGCAGTTGGACTTCGGAACCAACAACAATATATCCTGGCCTACCACAGGGATCACCTTTATCTCCGGTACTGTTCAACGCCTACACAGTGAGAATCACCAGTGAGCAGATCACTGGACCTGGCAGGACATTGTCATATGCCGATGATGTTTTAGTGTATCGTCAGGGTAAGGATAGAGAGCAGGTTGCTGTGGAACTACAAACCGAACTCAATCGCATAAGTACTTGGTGTGATGAAGCTGGGGCAATGGTCAACCCAACAAAGGCAACAGTGACTTGGTTCTCGTTGAATAATCACATTGTCAACACTTCAACACCAACTGTAATGCTGTGTTCAGAGATGGTGGAAAGAACGCAGGCAATGAAGTACCTAGGGATACGGTTTGATCGAAGCCTTGCTTATAATGTGCACATAGACCATGAGATAACAAAGGCCAAGCGGGGTTTGGCTGCGATGCGGGTGATGGCGGCAGCAAACTGTGAGCAGCGCCATCTATGTCTTCTGTACGAGGGGCTGGTCATGTCTGTTTTGGAGTATGCAATGGCAATCCTGACTCTCAGCCATAAGCAGATAGAAAGGATGGAAAGGATACAGAATGAAGCTATGCGCATTATTCTTGGATGTACAAGAGATACAGCATGCAGGGCGATGCGCTACCTTCTAGATTTTATAACCATTGAAGAGAGAATACAAGTTTGCAGGGCACGCGCCTACCTCAGAATTAACGCAAACACACAACATCCACTGCATAGTGAAATTAGGAAGGTGAAGGGCAGCAGGTTAAAAAGAGGACGGTCGTGGATGGGTCAAGCCGAAGACATTCTTCAACAGGTGTGTTCACTTGAGGACTTAGAACCTGGCGAGGAGTGGGTGCAAGTACCAACAGACTTCTGCACATCCTTTTCAGTTTGCATCCAACTAGATAGGAAATGCAGACAAGAAAATCCGGCTGCTGTGGAGGCTGAAGTACAAGCGTTGATTTTCGAGAATTCGCTAGACGGTGACGCGGTCATCTACACAGATGGGTCGGTCGTCCGACATGTGAGAAGCTCATGGGCCTTTACAGCTCGGGCCGGAGGGAGAATTGTGAAGGAGGACTCTGGTGCTTTCACTGAAACCACAAGTAGCCTGACCATGGAAGTCATGGCAGTAAGTAAAGCAATAACATGGCTCGAGACACAGACATTCACTAGGGCTTGTTTCCTTAGCGACTCAATGAACATGATCAAGAGGATAGAGGAGGGGTCGATCCGAAGAGAATGGTTGCTGCCTCTGGAGCGGTCTCGCTGGCAAAGATTAGTTTCATCTTCGTGCCAGGGCATGCGGGAGTACAAGGAAATGAGCGGGCTGACAAGCTCGCAGGTGAGGCTACTGTGGAGGGCGGACGCGCTATGGACCAGGCTGACATTCTGAATGCTCTACGAGAAGTAAGACTTTTGCGAGAACCAAGTGACGACTGTGAATCTGCAACAATGGCCAGACTGCGAGAGCAGCAAATTAAAAGAGGTGTGGCCAAACAAGAACACTACGCAGGAAGCCAAAGAAGATTGATAAACCAACACAGAACTGGCGTCGTTAGCCGCTACACGCTGCGGGATTTGCTGAGGAGGGGATCTGTGCACTTATGGACTGAATGGTTCGATGTGCAATGAGGATGATCTGTCGACTAACTAACTAACTAACTAACGATGAGTGGGACAATACTGTACGGTAAATAGTTTATGATTCTACTCTCAGTGTAAATCAACGTCTCTCATCCTAACGATGAGTGGGACAATACTATACGGTAAATAGTTTATGATTCTACTCTCAGTGTAAATCAACGTCTCTCATCCTAACGATGAGTGGGACAAAACTATACGGTAAATAGTTTATGATTCTACTCTCAGTGTAAATCAACGTTTCTCATCCTAACGATGAGTGGGACAATGCTATACGGTAAATAGATTATGATTCTGCTCTCAATGTAAGTGAACGTGTCTCACTCTAAAGAAAATAATCTATTGAATTACACCAACAAGCTTCTGCTATCTCAAGCCGGATCAGGAGAAAACACATCAAGTAAGCATAGGGCACGCTACAGGGTCTTTGAAATACCGAGAACGCTACAGACGGGTCGAAACACCGAGAACGCAAGAGAAAGGTCGATTTGTCGGACACGCTACAGAGGATTAGAAACACGAGAACGCTACAGAATGGTCGAAATTTCGCATTCTGGGAATAACCCGGATCGGATATGTGAAAAGTTCCAACTCTGCAGCCTGGCGAAAGCAAAGAAGACTTGTGGTGGAATAAGGCGTCTTGTGGAACCGCCACCCACAGCAGAGGCGGGGACCGGGGTGAGGGCGTCCAATCTCGAAGACAGAATTAGCCCAGAGGCGGGGGCTAGGGTGAGGGGATCAAATCTCGAGACAGAATCAGCCCAGAGGACGGGTTCGTTTTCGCTAGGCACGTGCAGAAGGATGGGTCCTTAAGCTGTGAACGGGGTTCGAAGACGTCAACATGGCTGCAAAGACGTCCGTTGGGTACATTGCTAGTCTTGGGGGTGCAGGGGAGGAAAGGGGCCAACGGCCGGGGAAAGAAGCTGGCTTTCGCTTGGGTAGTTAAAGTGCAGTGATAACGCTGGTAGATGCAATATTGAGTGTATTCTGGGCAGACACACATATCTATTTCAGTCAGGACACGTGCGATTTACGAAACAGTCTCAAATTCGGTTAGGAATGTCGGAAGCTAATATGAGAATGAGAAATAAGTTACAAATAGAAAAGTAGGGAATTGATATGAAAATGAGAAAACATTGATGGATAGAGAGGTGAGGAAATAATATAAGAATGAGAAAACAGTGACAGATATAAATATCGGGAGATAATATGAGAATGGCGGCGCTCCGTGGCAGAAGTCTTACAGACGCGATTCGTAAGCCCGCTTAACCTAGTTCGATACACAGCTGCAACCGATATGGCAGTAGACCGTGTTGCGCTGGGTTTTAACGTGTTCGTATGTGAGCCGGTCGTTCAGTCAGCAATGGCAAACTATTGAAAGTAAACTTGCCAAGACATCAACAACAGCAGTAAAATGCTTATATTGAAAGCGATGCCCTGTAAAAGGGATATGAAAAAATAATATGAGTATGAGAAAACAGTGAGAGATAGAAATGTCGGGAGATAATATGAGAATGGGAAAACAGTGCGAGATAGAAATGTCGATAGATAATATGAGAATGAGAAAACAGTGACAGATAGAAATTCAGGGACATAATATGAGAATGAGAAAACAGTGACAGATAGAAATTCCGGGAGATAATATTGGAATGAGAAAACAGTGACATATAGAAATTTCGGGAGGTAATATGAGAAAGAGAAATGATGGCTGCAGAAATGTGGTTTCTGAGGAAAATGCAAAGAATACCATGGACAGACAGAAAAACCAATGACCAAGTACTACAGGAGACAAATGAACATCGTAGACTGATTAGAGAAATTAGACGTAGACAGTCAAAATTTTTTGGATATGTTATGAGAAGAAATGGGTTGGATAACTTAGTGACAACTGGCAAGATCGAAGGGAACAGACCAAGAGGAAGACCGAGAGGAAAATACCTGGATGGCTTGGCCACATGGCATGGACGAGACAGGAACACTGAGCTGATCCACGACCCTGGTGATCGAGTGAAATGGCGAGTCATGACCGCCCACGCTTTCCGGCATGGCACATGATTGATTGATTGATATGAGAATGAGAAAACAGTGACAGGTAGAAATGTCGGGAGATAATATGAGAATGAGAAAACAGCGATAGACTGAAATTCCGGGAGATAATATGAGAATGAGAAAACAGTGACAGATAGAAATTCCGGGAGATAATATGAGAATGAGAAAACAGTGACAGATAGAAATGTTGGGAGATAATATGAGAATGAGAAAACAGTGACAGATAGAAATGTTGGGAGATAATATGAGAATGAGAAAACAGTGGCAGATAGAAATGACGGGAGATAATATGAGAATGAGAAAACAGTCGCATATAGAGAGTTGGGGATATAATATGAGAATGATAAAACAGTGGAATATAAAGATGTGAGGAGATAATATGAGAATGAGAAAACAGTGGCATATAGAGAGGTGGGGAGATAATATGAGAATGAGAAAACAGTGGCATATAGAGAGGTGAGGAGATAATATGAGAATGAGAAAACAGTGGCATATAGAAAGGTAGGGAGATAATATGAGAATGAGAAAACAGTGACGGATAGATATGTCGGGAGATAATATGAGAATGACAAAACAGTGGCATATAGAGAGATGGGGAGATAATATGAGACTGAGAAAACAGTGACGGATAGAAATGTCATGTTATAATATGAGAATGAGAAAACAGTAACAGATAGTGAGGTGGAGAGACAATATAAGAATAATAAAACAGTGGCGGTTAGAAAGGTAGGGAGATAATATGAGAATGATAAAACAGTGATAGATAGAACTGTCGGGAGATAATATGAGAATGAGAAACCAGTGTCAGATAGAAATGTCTGGAGATAATATGAGAATGAGAAAACAGTGTAAGATAGAAATGTCGGGAGATAATATGAGAATGATAAAACAGTGTCAGATAGAAATGTCGGGAGATAATATGAGAATGATAAAACAGTGTCAGATAGAAATGTCGGGAGATAATATTAGAATGAGAAAACAGTGTCAGATAGAAATGTCGGGAGATAATATGAGAATGAGAAAACAGATATGAGAATGATAAAACAGTGTCAGATAGAAATGTCGGGAGATATTATGAGAATGAGAAAACAGATATGAGAATGATAAAACAGTGATAGATAGAAATGTCGGGAGATAATATGAGAATGATAAAACAGTGTCAGATAGAAATGTCGGGAGATTATATGAGAATGATAAAACAGTGTCAGATAGAAATGTCGGGAGATAATATGAGAATGAGAAAACAGTGTCAGATAGAAATGTCGGGAGATAATATGAGAATGATAAAACAGTCTTAGATAGAAATGTCGGGAGATAATATGAGAATGATAAAACAGTGATAGATAGAAATGTCGGGAGATAATATGATGAGACAACAGTGACAGATAGAAATGTCAGGAGATGATATAATAATGGGACAACAGGGACAGATAGACAGGTCGGGAGTTTAACAGACAGCCTGCCTCTAGGCACAGATACCTTTCGTTGTGGGAGGCTGGCAGTTACCGACAAATTGACGGATGACCTACCTGGCTCCCACCCGGTCGAAGATGTATGGTGACTGGAGCGAAGGTGGGTGTAGATGGAGGATAGAAGGAGCTTGATCTGAGACACACGTAGGTGTTAGCAAAGATTGGGCGAATCTGGAATGACAAACATTTAACGGTGTCAATAGTTACTTATTTCAAACAATCACTGATGTCAATAGTTAAAGATATAAGTAACATCACTGATGAAAATAGTTAAATATGTCCATATATCACTGATGTCAATAGTTAAATATGTCCATATCTCACTGATCAATCCATCAATCATGTGCCATGCTGGAAAGCGTGGGCGGTCATGACTCGCCATTTCACTCGATCATCAGAGTCGTGGATCAGCTCAGTGTTCCTGTCTCGTCCATGCCATGTGGTCAATCCATCCAGGTATTTTCCTCTCGGTCTTCCTCTTGGTCTGTTCCCTTCGATCTTGCCAGTTGTCACTAAGTTCTCCAATACATTTCTTATCATAACATGTCCAAAAAATTTTGACAGTCTACGTCCTAATTTCTCTAATCAATTTACGATTTTCATTTGTCTCCTGTAGTACTTGTTGTCAAGGTCTCACATGAGTACCCAAAGGGATATAACAGAGGAAATAAACCACGTACAAAGAAGGCAGACAAGAACAGCAACCCGAATGTTCTGGGTCTCGAACATTCGAGAGCAAAGGGGGTCGAATCGCCTTACTGCGCAACAGAGCCAGGCTACCCGCCTGAAGCGTGAGAGAGTAACACGCACGGGATGCTCGAGATAGCTAGTACTCCGTGTTCACCCGACGCAAGTCGAGAAGGCAGACGTACATTTAGAGATTACTTTAGATTCTAGAACTTGTTTATGATAGACAGATACTTTGATGTATGACTTGTATGATGCTTTGTCTATGTGCATGTAATATGTTATGAAAGAAGAGCGAGACGATTGTTCGCCAGATCGACATTACATTAAACTAGATTGATAATGTTCAAACGTGGAGTCATGTTTGTTCTGTGAGTGCACTCCACTTCCTGTCTGAATCCGAGTCGATTCTATCCCTAGTTCTGAGTCGCTGACACTTGGTCATTGGTGTTTCTGTCTGTCCATGGTATTATTTGTATTTTTCTCAGAAACCACATTTCTCACTGATGACAGTTGTTAAATATATCCATATATCACTGATGCCAATAGTTGAATATGTGCATATCTCACTAATGCTAATATGCTGGAATGGGTGTGGGGGATGTGTGTATGGGTGGAGGATATGTGTATGGGACGGATGCGGGGGATGTGTGTTTATGTGGGTGGAGATGTGTGGATGGTTTGAGGAAGTATGTGTGGGAGGCGGGGTTGTGTGGGTAGGAGATTGTGTTGGGTGGATTGGAGATGCAACGGCGGGTGGGGAGAAGTGTATGGTGTGTGGGTTTGAGATATGTGTGCGGTGTGTTGGTGGGGGATGTGTGAATGATGTGTGGGTGAAGGGTATGTTTGTGGTGGTATGGGTGGAGATAGCGTGTGGTGTGGGGGATGTGTGTGATGGGTGCGGGAATGTGTGTATGGGTGGGGTATATGTGCGGGTAAGTAGGGGAGTGTGGTGGTTGGGTGAAGTATGTGGGGGTGTGTGGGTGGGAGATGTAGGTGTGTGGGTTGGAAATGTATGTGTGTGTATGGGGAATGTGTGGGTGGAGGTGTGTGAGTGGCCTATGGATGTATAGGTGGGTGAGGGAGTTGTATGTGTCGGGGTGGGATGTGTGAGTGGGTGGAGGATGTGTGTGGGTAGGGGTATTGTGATCGAGAGATGTTTGGTTTGGGGTGGGTGGGTGGGGGTGTGTGGGTGCGTAGTGGAGGATGTATGCGTGAGTGAGTGTGTGTTGGTGGACGGGTAGGGAATGCGTGTGTGGGTGGAGAGAGGTGTGTGGTGTGTTGGTTGGGGATATTGTGTGGGTGAGGTATGTGGATGGGGGATTTTTGTGGTGTGTGAGTGGGGGTATGTGGGGTGGATGGTTAAGGGTATCTGTGTGGGTGTGGGTAGGAATATTGTGTGGTATCTGGGTGGGGGATATGTGTGTGGTGTGTAAGTGGGGATGTGTTGGTGAGGGATATGTGTGTATGTGGTGCGTGGGTTGGGAATAGTGCGTGGTAGGGGGTGTATGTGATGTGCGGGTGGAGGATTGTGTGGTGGGGGATTAGGTTATGGCATGTGTGGGTGGGTGGAAGTTGTATGTGTGGGTGGTGGGGTGTGTGTGAGTGGATTGGGGATGTATGGGTGGTTAGGAAATGTGTGTGTGTGTGGGGGGGGGAACATGTCAGTTGGTAGGGATGTGTGTGTATGGTTTGGGGATGTGTGAGTGGATGTGAGATGTGTGGGTTGGTGGGGATTGTGTGCATGGATGGGGAATATGTTGTCGATGGAGATGTGGCTGGGGGATGGGTGGTTTGAGGTGTGGGTGGGGAGAGGATGTGTGGGTTAGGATGTGTATGTGGATGGGCGTGGGATGTGTGGGTTGATGGGGGAATGTTTGTGGGTGGCGAGTGTGTTTTGGTTGGGGGATCA
>JACEFZ010017900.1:110000-170000 GCA_014155875.1 Cepaea nemoralis
TCTTTCCAATACTTCAGTATTTGTGATTTTGTCTTGCCACTTAATACCAAGTATTCTTCGCAGACACCGCATATGAAAGCTGTTTAAACGTTTCTCTTGGCGTGAGTAAGTTGTCCAGGTTTCACTGCCATAAAGAAGAGTACTAAGGACACAGGCTTGGTAGACGAGGACTTTTGTTTTGGCAGTAAGCTTCCTGTTCTCCCAGACTCTTTTTGCTAACATGTTCATTGTTGTTGCTGCCTTGCCAATCCTGATGTTGATTTCCTGATCGAGGGATAATTTGCTATTTACCTCTGATCCTAGATATGTAAAATGGTCTACTATCTCCAGTTCGGCGTCGTCAATAAAGATTGATGGTACACCATGTGCACCTTGTGACATAATCTGTGTCTTCTTTTTGTTAATTGTTAAACCAAATTCAGAACAAGCATTGGAGAATGCAGATAGTAGATGTTGTAATTCTTCCTCAGAGTGGGTCGTAATCGCAGCATCATCCGCAAAAAGCAACTCTCTGATTAGTACCCTGCTAATTTTGGTCTTGGCCTTCAATCTCTGAGCATTATAGAGGCCACCATCTGAGCGTGAGTGAATGTATATACCGTCATCCTGATCACGAAAGGCATATTTCAGTAGAAGTGAAAAGTATATCCCAAAGAGGGTGGGGGATAGTACACAACCTTGCTTAACTCCACTCTTGATTTCAAACTCTTCTGAAGTTGAGCCATCAAACTTGATTATACCCTTCATGCCTGTGTGGAACGATTCCACAATGGACAGAAGAGTTTGTGGGCAGCCAATCTTCTTTAGTGCTTTAAACAGACCCTCACGACTGACCAAATCGAATGCCTTTGTGAGGTCGATGAAGGCAATAAACAGTGGCTGATTTTGTTCCCGGCATTTTTCTTGCATCTGTCGCAATGAGAATATCATATCAATGGTAGACCGGTTCTGACGGAAGCCGCACTGTGATTCGGGGTAGACTTGATCTCCCAGGACTTGAAGTCTGTGCAGGACAATTCTGGCAAATACTTTCCCAACAATACACAGAAGTGAGATACCCCTATAGTTGTTACAGTCGCTCCGATCTCCCTTGTTCTTGTACAGCGTTATGATGTTTGAATCTTTGAAATCCTGTGGGACTTGTCCTTCTCGCCAGCATAGCTCTATTAGCTGGTGGATCTGTAGAGCGAGTGTGTCTTGCCCACTCCTGATTACCTCTATTGGAATCCCATCCTTACCTGGAGCCTTGCCAGATGCAAGCTCATTTATAGCACACTTAACTTCTGTTATAGTGGGAAGTGTGTCCAGGTGGTCAAGAGTTGGCAGGGCCTCTATGGCGTTGAGGGCATCATCCGCTAGCTTGGTCTCACTTGAGTAAAGCTCTAAATAGTGCTCGACCCATCTATCCATCTGCTGTTTCTTATCAGTGATGATTTCTCCAGTCAAGGTTTTCAGCGGTGCACTTCTTTTGATCATTGGACCACAGGCTTTCTTTATCCCTTCATACATGCTTCTGATGTTTCCCTTATCACTTGCGATTTGAATGGACTCACATAACTTGATCCAATAGTCATTCGCACACTGCCTGGCAGCCTTTTGTACATCCTTCCTCGCTTGCTTCAGCTCACTCAGAGTGTTACGCGTTGGTCTTTCCTTGTTTCTTAAGAGAGCTATCTTCTTTTTATCAATCAAGGGCTGCAGTATCTGGCTGTTTGCCGCAAACCAGTCCTGCCTCTTATGATCCACAGTGCCGTAAACCCCTACCGCTGTTTTATAAATAGTTTCCTTAAGTTTACTCCATTTATCATTTACTATACAATTTTCTGATGTATCATTGAAAGCGTCTTCAAGTTGCTGTTGAAATTCAAAGCACTTTCCAGGATCGTGAGTGTTAGTAATATTAATCCTGGGGCTAGACTTGTGTTTAGCTGTGTAGATTCTCTTTGGTCTCAGTCTAACCCTTGCAACAACCAAAGAATGATCTGTATCACAGTCAGCACTGTGGTAACTTCGAGTTAATGATGTATGGTTCAGATGTTGTCTCCGTGTGATAATGAAGTCCAGCTGATGCCAATGGCTGGATCTTGGATGTTTCCATGTGACCTTATGCATCTCTTTTGTTTTAAAAAAGGAGTTTGTAATACATAGGTCATTTCTAGTGCAATGCTCCAGCAGCCTTTGCCCATTATCATTCATGCGACCGATGTTGTATTTTCCAAGGCACACTGGCCATGAACTCGAGTCCTTGCCCACACGAGCATTGAAATCACCGAGCATATAAATGTAGTCGGATTTTGGAACTGCCTTGATCGCAGAGTCTAGCTGCTCATAGAACGTATCCTTCACATCATCAGAGGAAGCGAGTGTCGGTGCATATGCAGTGAGAATGGTGGCAAATCCACAAGAGGTTGCCAAGCGCAGTGATAATAATCTTTCATTACCTCCAGCTGGGATATCAATCATTCCCAGTAGCGAATTCTTCACTGCAAAGCCCACACCATGTTGCCTTTTTTCTGCCTGCCCTCTTCCCTTCCAAAAAAAGGTGTAATTGTTTTCCCTGAGTGACCCTTCCTCAGCGAGGCGAGTCTCCTGCAGGCCAGCAATATCAATGTTAAGACGATTGAGTTCAGCATCAATCACAGCCGTTTTTCTCACATCGTCAATATTTGTCAAGTCAGTGGAAAATCCTGGACACATGGTTCTCACGTTCCAGGTTGCAAGCCGTAGCTTGAGGTTTCTATTCTTTTTATTAGTACCTGGTGCATTGGTTTTACAGCCTGCGATTCAGATTTTGTCCTAGCCCCAAGCACCCATTGAAGCAGGCAGGCTGTGGCGGATCAGCACCCAATTGGCTGGGGGATGCCCAGCTTGAGGCGGGCGGTAGCTTATCAGTGACACCTGTTGTGTCTCCCACCGTCAGAGGCAACGCGTGGCGCCCCATGTCTACGCCAACTGACAAGGACTTATAACCCGTAACAGTTGCCTCTCGCTTTGATTCCGAGACCGGTTAAGACCAGGGATGGAGTTATTGCCTCTCCATAGCACAAAGCCTGGGCTAATATATATATATATATATATATATATATATATATATATATATATATATATATATATATATATATATGTGTGTGTGTGTGTGTGTGTGTGTGTGTGTGTGTGTTGAGTTGAGTTGAGCTAAGAACCGACATCACTGCACTCATGACATTCCCATACGAAGAGTCATACTACTAATCGTTCCCACCGCTATATGATTTAATGTTCTCCTGGTCTTCCCCCTCAGTCTTCAGATTCTTCCAGAACCCCTACCGATCGTCTGCAATTCATTCTTTCATATACGGGTTTTCAATCTGTTCCTCCGCTTTCTTCACCTGATCCCACAAACGCATGACCACCTCCCCCTTGTCCATAGGCAATCTACCACCAAGAGGTGCATTCCCTGCTAGCCTATCAGCCTGTTCATTTTCCCGCCACCCCGCCTTGCCAGGGCTAAATATCCATACAATTCTCATAATCTGTTGTCTCTGATGCGACTATAGCCATTCCACACGAAACATTTCTTTCTCTACCTTACTAAGAATACTCTTTGAATCCGTAATGAATACAATGTGTGTTGGAGTAGTCTCCTCTAACCAGCGGAAGGCCAATGCTACTGCTTCCACCTCCATTCTCATGCTGGAGGTCGTAGCCTCATATGCCAGACTCTCCTTTTTCAAGACTCGTCCATTAGCCTTTGCTATAAAACCCCAACCACTCCGTCTGTTTCTTACCACTGACCCATCGGCGTAGATGACTATGTCACCTTGACGTGTATTACTCTGGATCAATTGTTGCACTTCCAACCCAGTGCCGCCCGATGTCCATTCTCTACACTCACGACCCAGTGTTACTAGACAATGAGAGAGTCAATCCTGTCTTCCGGAACTTCAACCCACTCTTTTTGACGATTGATGGTCTCCAGATCACACACCTGACTTATAGATATTTCTGCCTGTGCCATCCAGGACCTGCCTCGTCTTAGTCTATGATCCTTGACCATATCTATGCCTTCATGCAAGGTGTCATCCCTATATGCAGCAACTCACAGGTACCATTTGGCCTGAAGGACCCTATGCCTATCCGCCATTGATGGTAGCGCCAGGATATGCCTCATGCATATAATTGGTGTGTCCTTTGTGCACCCCAGTATTAACCACACGGCAGCATTCTGTATGCGCTCCAACCTTTCAAGCTGGCTCTTTGATACTGTCAGCAGCCCCAAACCATACTCAATGACAGAAATTATTAACTGCTGAAAGAGCCTGTAAAGCATCCTCTGATCTACCCCGGTTGCTGCCAGAGCCCTCAATGCATTAAGTCCCCTACCAGCCTTCACCACCAAAGCCTCCACATAATCCTTAAAAGACAAACACCCGTCAAAGGTGATACACAAGTACTTCAATTTACTCTCTCGACTAAGAGGATACCCATTCAACATAATACCTGGGACATCTGCCTTGACGATCCGGTTATCCAGGGAGTACCACACAACCGATGCCTTGTCTGGGTGTATAATTGCCCCTGCGCCCCTGCACCACTCCCCCACCCTGTTTACTTCCACCTGTATGTTTTTCGCCAAACTGGCACTGTGTCTGCCCTGTCTGTACACCAGCACATCATCTGCAAATATCAAGATTCTACCCACACCTGATGTCTAAATAGCTGCGATTTTGCTGATGTAGACATTAAAGAGCACCGGGAACAAGTCAGATCCCTGTGGCAACCCAGATGTAATAATACATGGGTCAGAAGTCCAGGAACCCATGCGCAGTGCAGCCTTACGCTCATAAAGGACCGCCGCAACCCATCTAACAAGGCAAGGGCAGACCTCCATGTCCAACAGTGTGTGTATCAACCGATCATACCTGACCCTGTTATACACATCCTCCAGATCAAGAGCTACCGCCACTGTCTCCTATTTATCCTGGAAGCCTTAGTAGACATCAAATGCAAAATTTGCAGAATTGGCCCAGGTGTCCTTCCCAGGCCGGTAACTCCCGAGTCCTTGGGGAAGCATATTACGACTTTCCACAGTCGCCGGAGCCTGCGTGCTACTATCTTTTCGAGGACTCTGCCATTCGTGTTTTGCAGGGTTATGATTCGGTATCCATTAAGTCTGGAGTGATCTTTACCTGGCTTTTGTAGTGGGACCAGGTAGCTATGCAGCCAATCGTGAGGTATCTCCACCGTATTAGGTTGAAATAAAGAGCCATTTCCTCCAAGTCCCCATCATTCATGTTACTCACATGGGTGTACGTCACCCCATCCGGGCCAGGCGCTGTGTCTTTAGCCCTCTTCTGTACCCGTATAATATCCTCCACTTCAATCCTACACCCCTCCTTCCCAGTGAGCCGTGCCAAGGCTTCCCTGACCATATCTCTAATAGCTCTATCTTGCTGATCCGTCTGTTAAATATCGTACAAAAAAGCCTCCCCTTTGTCCTTGTCAGTTGTCATAAGCCGGTTGTTATCATCATAAACGGTAGTACCATGTGTACCAGGCATGGCCTGTCTCTTCATCTGCCGGTGCAGCCTCCAAAATCTTCCCAATGTCACATCCCCACCGACTTCATTAATAAACTGTTCCCACTTCATCCTTTTTGCCTCTGCTGCCTGGAGTTTAAAATCCTGCACCTTTCCTTTTTTTTTTTAAATATCTTTCAGCCTCGTCCAAGTCTGTGACAACTGCATTGGTTGCTCTCCGCACCGTCTGCCAATCCCTTATGGTTGCCGTCTTTTCCTTCCATGAATTTCCACCTCTGGTGTCCACCATGGTGGTTGGGTGAAAATTATTCTTGTTGGTTTAGATCTTCCCTGTGATCTAAGGCGATCCAAGAGCGAAGAGTGGTTGCGGTCATAACTGAATGCCCTGAGAGCTCTTATAGTCCTAACTGTGCTGGACTTAGGTATCAGCACAGAACAGGGGAGGTGGGCGATTCCATGGTCTCCAAGGACGCTCCATTTTATATCTGATGCCGCCTCTTGGGATACAAGCGCCAGGTCGATGGCCGTGTCAGGGTCCCCCGGTCTCATTGCTACCCTAGTGGGTGTACCGCCATTTAAACAGACAACATCCGTCTCTCTCTCTCTCTCTCTCTCTCTCTCTATATATATATATATATATATATATATATATATATATATATATATATATATATACACACACACAAACACACACACACATGCACATACACACCACACACACACACACTGGCACTTCAGATTAGATAAAACAATATGTGTGCGCATCAATCGATACCCTCAGTGCTGTATGTTCTGTTCATTCTCTAGAGCACTGTATTGTCTTCTTCTTTTTTTTATTTTTGCGTTTGCTCTTTTTAAACTCAATGTAGTCCAGTAGGGTATAGAGAGAGGGATAGTACCTCACAGTGAGTTGCAGCTATATCCCAAGGTATAGACCAGAATCCTATTTGGTTCCCATCTCTTTACCTGGCTCATGTATGTATGTTTTGCATATCCTTTACAGGACATCGCTGTCAACATCAGCATCTTTCAGCTGTCTGTTGATTTCTTGGCAAGATTACGCTCAGTAGTTTGCCATTGCTTTCTGAGCAGCCGGCTCAGTATCCCGCAAGTCACCTGCGGGGGTCGAACCGCTCCCAGCTCTCGCCTGCTACGAGACTCTGCGTGATAAACGGGATTACGGAGAAAGTGTTGTAACCCCTCGGCCAGAGAGACCGGCGGCTCATGTATGGCTCCACGAATACCGCTTGTGTACGGCGGTGGCCACACCACGGGCAACAGTCTTGGCTGTCTGGCTAAACTACATGAGTGAAGTAGGGGTAATATCCTACTAAAGGAATGTCCATCCCTAGTACACAAAGACTGGGACGGTGGAGAAGGCGGATGAATCTAAATAGATCAACGGCTTCGAAAGCGAAACAGAAGAGTGGGTGGCACACATGAGGCGTGTTCAGGACACGATAGTGAACATGGCTGGCCATCGTGGAAGAGATTGGGACCTTACCATGTAATATCCCAAAGACAGCAATGGTAATTAAACAGCAAGAAAAAAGCGATACGGGTAATTCTTGGCCCCCTGGAGATGAGCCTGTTGTAAATATTCACAGGGAAGAGACAACTCCTATAGTGAATAATGAAGTGCATAATGACGAATGTATCACAAATTCTTTTGAAAGGGTGCATTCTGACGAACGTACGCACCTTGTATCAAGCAGGCAAGTTTGATAACCTTAATGCAGAGGCAAAAAACATGAATTTGGATATCTTAGGCGTATCTGAAACAAGATTGGCAGATACAAGTTATATAACGAGAGAAGATTACGTATTCATTAATTCAGGAAGAGATCATCACGAGAGAGGAGTAGGAATTATGCTCCAATTATGCTTCAGACATATGCTCCAACAACTGATTATAGTGATGAACAGCTATTAGAATGAAGACCTACAACAAACACTGAAAGTTGTAAAATCATCAGAGGTCCTAATTGTCATGGGAGACATGAATGCAAAATTCGGAAAAAATAAATATAAGAAGATAGTAGGACAATATGGTATGGGAAACAGAAACGACAGAGAAGACCGGCTGATACAGTTCTGTCAAGAAAACAATCTTACTGTTTGCAATACATGTTTTCAACATAACCCTAGGAAACTGTATACATGGAACAGCTTTGGAGATAGAACAAGACATCAAATTGACTACATTATGATTAGAAATAGATTTAAAAACAATGGTAAAAATGCCAAAACATACCCTGGTTCTGATATCAACTCTGACCATAATTCTGTAGTTTTAACATTACAAATAAAACTTAAAAACCCAGGAATAAGGACATGTAAGAAACCTCAAGTAGATATATCGGCATTGAAACAACCAGAAATAACACAACTATACCTAGTTGAAGTAAAAAAAATAGATATGATGGGCTAATAATTGAAAGTATGGAACAATATCGACGTGAAAATCCCGAGGATAAAATTAATACAAAATGGGAAAGTATAAAAACCAGTATTCAGACTTCAAATACCACCTTGCTAGTGAAGATCAATAAGAAAAAAACAAATATAGATAACCGATGAAATCTTGGGTAAAATGTCTCAAAGAAATAAAGCAAAGAACACTCCAGAGTATATAGTAATAGATAGAGAAATACGTCACATGTGCAGAGTTGCCAAAGAGGAGTGGCTGCGGAACCACTGCAAAGAAATAGAGGATCTGGACATAAACCACAGCTAGAAAGAATTACATGAACATATAAAAAGATTTACAAAGAAGAAAAATAATATACCAGGAAACAGTTGTATCAGAGGACAAAATGGAGAAATTATGATTAATAACACTGACATAATAAAAAAGATGGACAGAGTACACAGAAGATTTATTCTGGGACAACAGGGTCGATAGACCATTATTGTATAATAATCAAGATGGACCAAAAATATTAACGGCTTAAGTAGAAAAGGCTATTTTCATAACATTATTGTGACACACCCCAACTTGCCATTATTTTACTTTCATTTTTGTGAAAAAGTCATGGTTCAGAATATGCACCAAAGCTTCCTTTTGGGTGATTTTAATGAGCAATACTGTTTATATTCTTGAAGACAAGTGGTGTTTGATTATTCAATAAATTAAACATGATTAGCAGTATAGGAGTGTAGAAAACACCTTATAAGTGCAGTTTTTTAAATAATTTTACCTCTTTAATTTCAGTTGTTATTATTAAACCTCTCATTATTGTCATAATATTTGTAACCTATCAATTAATTATTAACACTGTCATGTTTCTTGTGCAATCCTCTTTAATTTGATATGTAATACAATAGATCTGCTACCATTTTAACCATTTTGAAAGCATTATTGTAACACACCCCTACTTCCAATTTTCTGCCATGAATTTCTGTTTGGTCAGGACCCAATTTTTGTTTGGTAGCGAAAGAGTTAAGAAGATGAAAGAAGGAAAGGCTGCAGGTCCTGCAAGATAACAACAAAGATGATAAAATCCTTATCCAGCCTTGGCATTGAAAGTATCACAGAATTATGTAATGATATATATATATATATATATATATTATATATATATATATATATATATATATATATATATATATATATATATATATATAATATATATATATATATATATATATATATATATATATATATATATATAATATATATATATATATCTATATATATACTGGGTACACCCCCAACGAATTGAAAACATCAATTTTCATCACACTACCGAAGAAGCCAAGAGCTGTTGAGTGTGAGGATTACAGAACTATTAGCTTAATGAGCCGCATAACTAAGATACTACTCAAGGTCATCATTGGCACCTTGCCGTCTTGACAGACGATAGATTGGGCTTTAAAAAGGCATAATAATTTTTACTTATGGCGGTAGCGAATGTGACTGATAAGGCCAATTTGCGCTGTAAATATCCGTTCACAGTGGGTTCATGTGAACACGTGGTCATTTCCACCATCATGCACCATCTTACGAATCACACGCCCGGTGTGTGACTTATCTGCAATAATCGTCTCCTTTGTCTTTATTCCATTTCTGATGTTTGCCCTCCATGCAACACGTTCAGCGGCGACTTGCTCCCAATGTGCATTATCAATGCCTGTATCAATCATGTCCCGCTTACACACATCTTTGTATCGTAGTAGAGGCCGACCCTGAGATCTCTTACCCATCTGTAATTCACCAAAAAAGATGTCCTTTGGTATTCTACTATCATCCATCCTCCTAAGATGTCCTATCCATCTAAGTCTACGAAGACTGAGCATGGAATAAACCGTCACACAACCTGATCTTTCTAATACTTCAGTATTTGTGATTTTGTCTTGCCACTTAATACCAAGAATTCTTCGCAGACACCGCATATGAAAGCTGTTTAAACGTTTCTCTTGGTGTGAGTAAGTTGTCCAGGTTTCACTGCCATAAAGGAGAGTGCTAAGGACACAGGCTTTTTAGACAAGGACTTTCGTTTTGGCAGTAAGCTTCCTGTTCTCTTTTTCTCTCTTTTTCTTAACCTGTTCATTGGTGTTGCTGCCTTACCAATCCGAATGTTGATTTCCTCATCTAGGGATAATTTGCTATTTACCACTGATTCTCATTCATTTATTCATTCATTCAGTAGCATGTCCTTTGCAGAACATCGCTGGCATAACAATTTTCCGGAAAACCTCTCGATCATAAGTAAGATGTCCCGCGTCCGATACACCCATCTGGAGATCATCCGCCACATACTGCACCCATATTCTCTTTGGCCTTCCTCTTCCTCTCTTCCCAGGCATATACCCATCCATTATTGTTCTCTCCAAACTTTCAATACGTTTCAAGTGTCCAAAATATTTCAATTTTCTTTGTTTTTTCGTCTTTATTTTACCACTGATTCTAGATATGTATAATGGCCTACCATCTCTAGTTCGGCGTCGTCAATAAAGATTGGTGGTACCCATGTGCACCTTGTGACATAATCTGTGTCTTCTTTTTGCTAATTGTTAAACCAAATTCAGAACAAGCATTGGAGAATGCAGATAGTAGACATTGCAATTCTTTCTCAGAGTGGGTCGTAACTGCAGCATCATCTGCAAAAAGCAACTCTCTGATCTGTACCCTCCTAATTTTGGTCTTAGCCTTCAATCTCTGAGCAGTGTAGAGACCGCCATCTGAGCGTGAGTGAATGTATATACCACCATCCTGATCATGAAATGCATATTTCAGTAGAAGTGAAAAGTATATTCCAAAGAGGGTGGGAGCTAGTACACAACCTTGCTTAACACCACTCTTGATTTCAAATTCTTCAGAAGTTGCACCATAAAACTTGATTATACCCTTCATACCTGTGTGGAACGATTCCACAATGGACAGAAGAGTTGGTGGGCAGCCAATCTTCTTTAGTGCCTTGAACAGACCCTCATGACTGACCAAATCAAATGCCTTTGTGAGGTCGATGAAGGCAATAAGCAGTGGTTGATTCTGTTCACGGCATTTTTCTTGCATTTGTCGCAATGAGAATATCATATCAATGGTAGACCGGTTCTGTCAAAAGCCACACTGTGATTCGGAGTAGACTTGATCTCCTAAAACTTGAAGTCTGCACAGAACAATTCTGGCAAATACTTTTCCAACAATACACAGAAGTGAGATACCCCTATAGTTGTTGCAGTCGCTCTGAACGCCCTTGTTCTTGTACAGTGTTATGATGCTTGAATCTTTGAAATCCTGTGGGACTTGTCAATCTCACCAGCATAGCTCTATTAGCTGGTGGATCAAATCAAATCAAATAAAATAAAATCAAATCTGTAGAGTGAGTGTGTCTTGCCCACTCCTAATAACCTCTATTGGAATTCCGTCCTTACCTGGAGCCTTACTAGATGCAAGTTCATTTATATCACACTTAACTTCTGTTATGGTGGGAAGTGTGTCCAGGTGATCAAGAGTCCACCACCTCAGCGAGCAGTACTTATAATCGAGAGTACGTCTCAAGATAGGCTCCAGCTAACTCATCGCCCACGCCACGTCTGATATCCCAGGTTGTTCGCCATTACAGCACCATATCGCCTTGTTCGTTACTTCAGCTGAGCAAGTATCTGGTTGTTGTTAGTGTCCCAATTGTGAGACTGACTGACTGCCTTCATGCCAACTAGGTATGATGTCTCCGCTACAAAGTGCCTGGTACCCTGTGGTGCCTGATATTGTGGAAGAACTTTTGTCTGTTTTGAACTCTATCTACAGTGCCACGTTAGACAGTTAGGACTGCTACTACCATTGAGTGAGAGATCACCCTCTTGCTATACCCGCAGTACCATCGATACTTCCAGACGCTTCAGGGGAGTGTTCTAGTTCCTCAGCTCCCGAGAGACAGTCTTTATCCCTACCCTAAGGTGATCCAGACTTCAGGGACGTCATCCACCGGAGGTCCCAAGTACCAGTGAGTCGACTCGCAAGCCATCCTATCCAAGTGGAGAAACCTATACCTGGAGGGAGGCCTGAGATACTTGATGAGCCTGTCTTACTTACCTAATAGTGTGACGTGAGGCTCTGACAATGATGACACTTTCTCCAGGAGGCTACTCGATCCTTGCCACGTCTTATCTCTCATAGATACTGCGAGGCCTATCTCGGAATCATCATTATCATTCGCATTCATATTGTATAATACACCATATTGTTACCATAGTTAGCTGCCAGAGTTGTGTCATGAGTTCAGGACGAGGTTTGAAAGGGGTAACGTCCCTTGGTTGAGAGTGAGGGAGATAGGGTTCCAAGGGCCGAAGGGGTTTTGTGGACTGAGGTCACCTATGTCGCAGAGCTACAGGTATCCCGTTGTTAAAGTGTGATAGCAGGTTCCCCTCACCCCAGGGAGTGCTGTGACAGAGATAGCTCCTTGACTTACCGACAATGAAACACAGTATCGAGATCTGGAGAGCTCGTGGATACTTAAAAATAAGTGCAGATGAGCGGCACCCTCTGCATGACGCTATGTTCAGAAAATAGGGCGACAGGCTAAAGAGGGGCAAATCATGGATGGGTCGGGCGGAACATGTCGTCAGACAGGTCTGCAGTCTTACCATTATCAACCCCGGCAAGTAATGGCTGCCGGTGCCTCCAGCTTTTAAGTGCACTTTCTCCTGCATTATCACACTCGACAGACTGTGCAGAGAGCAGAACCCTGCCGCTGTCAATGCAGAGGTTAACGCGCTCATCTATGAACACTCAGATAGCCCCGAAGTGCTCATATATACACAGATGGATCTGTTGTAAAGCAGCAGAGAAGTGCGTGGGCATTTATAGCCCGTTCAGCGGGCCGAACCGTTCAAGAATCCAGTGGTGCCCACTCTATGAGCACGAACAGCATGACAATGGAGGTGATGGCAGTTACACGGGCTTTCATATGGCTGGAATCACAGCATTATACCAACGTGTGTGTACTAAGTGATTCAATGAGCATGATTCAGAAGGTCGAAGCTGGATCTGTACGTAGACAGTGGACTGAGTCGCTGCGGAAGTCTGTTGTTCGTAAAGTCACCTTCATCTTCATCCCGGAACATGCGGGAGTCGAGGGAAATGAACGAGCTGACAAACTGGCTAGCTCTGCACCCCTTGTAGATGGCCAGTCCATGGATCGTGCCGATGTTATTAACGTCCTTAAAGATATGTCGAGAACTGAGGACTTTGACGTCAGTGAATCCACATCGCTGTAAAGGATACAAGACTTGGGAGTAAGAATTGGCAAGGCCAGACGCGAGAGGTACATCGGGAAGACGAGTGGCCTCGTCAACCAATACAGAACTGGCACTATTAGCCACCGGACGCTGATGTATATACTGGGGGGAGGATCTGAGCACCTATGGAGCTGTCCGGATTGCAATGAAGATGCCCCAACTGAAAACTGATAACGAAAACACGCCACACACGACAACTGAGTGTAATGGGCTGACACAATATAACAACAACATGCTACACACGTCAACAGAGTGCAATGAGCTGACACAATATGACAACAACATGGTACACTCGTCAACGGAGTGTAATGAGCTGACACAATATGACAACAACATGGTACACTCGTCAACGGAGTGTAATGAGCTGACACAATATGGCAACAACATGGTACACACGTCAACAGAGTGTAATGAGCTGACACAATATAACAACAACATGCTACACAAGTCAACGGAGTGTAATGAACTGACACAATATTACAACATCATGGTACACACGTCAACAGAGTGTAATGAGCTGACACAATATGACAACAACATGGTACACACGTCAACAGAGTGTAATGAGCTGACACAATATGACAACAACATGGTACACACGTCAACAGAGTGTAATGAGCTGACACAATATGACAACATCATGATACACACGTCAACAGAGTGTAATGAGCTGACACAATATAACAACAACATGCTACACACGTCAACAGAGTGTAATGAGCTGACACAATATGACAACATCATGGTACACAAGTCAACGGAGTGTAATGAACTGACAAAATATTACAACATCATGGTACACACGTCAACAGAGTGTAATGAGCTGACACAATATGACAACAACATGGTACACACGTCAACAGAGTGTAATGAGCTGACACAATATGACAACAACATGGTACACACGTCAACAGAGTGTAATGAGCTGACACAATATAACAACAACATGGTACACTCGTGAAAGGAGTGTAATGAACTGACACAATACGACAACAACATGGTACACACGTCAACAGAGTGTAATGAACTGACACAATACGACAACCACATGGTACACACGTCAACAGAGTGTAATGAACTGACACAATATGACAACAACATGGTACACACGTCAACGGAGTGTAATGAACTGACACAATATGACAACAACATGGTACACACGTCAACGGAGTGTAATGAGCTGACACAATATTACAACAACATGGTACACACATCAACAGAGTGTAATGAGCTGACACAATATGACAACATCATGCTACACACGTCAACAGAGTGTAATGAGCTGACACAATATAACAACAACATGCTACACAAGTCAACGGAGTGTAATGAGCTGACACAATATTACAACATCATGGTACACAAGTCAACAGAGTGTAATGAGCTGACACAATATGACAACAACATGGTACACACGTCAGCAGAGTGTAATGAGCTGACACAATATGACAACAACATGGTACACACGTCAACAGAGTGTAATGAGCTGACACAATATAACAACAACATGCTACACAAGTCAACGGAGTGTAATGAACTGACACAATATTACAACATCATGGTACACACGTCAACGGAGTGTAATGAGCTGACACAATATGACAACAATATGGTACACACGTCAACAGAGTGTAATGAGCTGACACAATATGACAACAGCATGGTACACACGTCAACAGAGTGTAATGAGCTGACACAATATGACAACAACATGGTACACTCGTCAACAGAGTGTAATGAGCTGACACAATATAACAACAACATGCTACACAAGTCAACGGAGTGTAATGAACTGACACAATATGACAACAACATGGTACACACGTCAACAGAGTGTAATGAGCTGACACAATATGACAACAACATGGTACACACGTCAACAGAGTGTAATGAGCTGACACAATATGACAACATCATGGTAACATAAAATAACACTACAAACTGGTATAAACTGTTACACACTTGTATAAACTAGGATCGGTGAAGCTCCGGATGTCCAGTTGAACGGACGGCCCGGCGTGCTCAGACACAATGAACAGCAGCATCTGTTCTACTTTGCCGTTGACCACCCACTCATTGTAGATCACGGGCGACTATTGGGACAGCAATAAGAGCAATATCACTTATGGTTGTGTGGGTACATGTGCACTTACTCGATTCTATGTAGGAATGTGTGACTAAGCAGAGCAGTGTCTTGTATTCTCATTACTAATGTTATCACCCAAGTAAAATGTCTGCATACACAGACAGACCAGAAAATCTGGCCGACAGACATGTTACATAATGGTGCCCAGACAATTAGATTAGAAACGATGTAAGTTTATTATTTGACAGACGAGAGACTGAGTATACGCCTTTCACGGGAGCGCTGTCGATTTTCCTGTGACGTACTCCTCGCACTTCTTTCGTCCGGCGTGAATTCTCATTCCCCGGTAGGAGGCGAAAGCACTTACCATAGACTGCACGCCTAGCCGGGTCACTCGGCCGTATTTGCATGTATGTACATATTTATCACTAAATTTTTTTCCCGCATTATCTTTTACAGGACATTGCAGTCAACATCAGCATCTTTCAGCTGATTGTTGATGTCTTGGCAAGATTACACTCAGTAGTTTGCCATTGCTTTCTGAGCGACCGACTCACATACCCCTGTAGGTAACCATCACGGCACGATCCGCTACCGAATCTCTCGCAGTTACGTTTCTTACGAGGATATACAGGATTATATACGTATACGTAGATACGGGATCTGCCGAGACTGTCGATAACACCTAGGCCAGGGAGACCGGCATTTATCACTATATCTCCATGAATCTCTCTCTCTCTCTCTCTCTCTCTCTCTCTCTCTCTCTCTCTCTCTCTCTCTCTCTCTCTCTCTCTCTAGTTAAGTTGTGTGTGGGTGTGTGTGTGTGTGTGTGTGTACGTGTGTGTGAGAGAGAAAAGAGAAAGAGAGAGAGAGAGAGAGAGAGAGAGAGAGAGAGAGAGAGAGAGAGAGAGAGAGAGAGAGAGAGAGAGAGAGAGAGAGAGAGAGAGAGAGAGAGTTCAGCGCACGCATGTCATCTAACATGTTGTTCCATATTTTTTGTGTATTCTCATTTTCATATTATCATTTTGAATGCCTCTTGATTTTAACATGCATAAAATGAACGCATGTAAATTACTGTAGAGTGAGTGAGAGAGTTAGTGAGTGTGAGTGTGAGAGAGTGAAAGAGTGTGAGAGTGTGTGTATGTAAAAGAGAGAGAGAGAGAGAGAGAGAGAGAGAGAGAGAGATAGAGAGAGAGAGAGAGAGAGAGAGAGAGAAAGAGAGAGAGAGAGTGAGAGAGAGAAGAGAGAGAGAGAGAGAGAGAGAGAGAGAGAGAGAGAGAGAGAGAGAGAGAGAGAGAGAGAGAGAGAGAGAGAGAGAGAGAGAGAGAGAGAGAAGAGAGGGAGTTGAATTGCATAATTAATTTTTACGCTACACAATGTATAAATACAATTTTTTCTCCACTTCTTACAATTTTTGCGAGAATGCTCACGACAACCGTGAGTGTCACAACTGTGTGGAAAGTGTTGGAGTTTGTTCTTATTAGTTTCAGTGATCATGTGAGGCATCATGTATGTGTCTAGATGTGAGGATGTGTGTGTGGGTGTGTAAGTGAGGGATGTGTGTGTGTGTGTGTGGGGGGGAATGTATGTGTGGAGGGGTTGTGTGTGGGGTGTGTGTATGGGATGATGGGTGATGTGTGAATGGGTGAAGGGATGTGTAGTCGGTGGGGGTTATATGTGTGTGTGAGGGATGTGTGTGTGTGTGTGTGTGTGTGAGTGATATTTGGGAGGATGGTTGGAAGTATGTGGGTGTTGGTGGGTTGGGAGTGTGAGTAGGGAATGTGTATTTGGGTAGGTGAATGGGTGTGTAGGAGATTATGTGGGTTGGGGGATGGGTGTGTAATGGGTGTGGGGGATGAATGATGGTGGGGGCGTCTGTGAATGGGATATGTCTGTGTGGGTGGGAGTGTGTGAGTGTGGATGGGGTAAATTTGAGTTGGTGGAGGATGTATGTGTGGGTGGTGAGGATGCTTGTAGGTGGGGGATGTGTGGGTGGGGATGTGTATGGGGAATGCATGTGGGGGATTGTGTGTGTGTGTAGGGGGATGTGTTCGTGGGTGGAGTTTTGTGTGGGAGGGGAGATGTGTGAGAGGTTGGAGAGGTGTGGGATGTACAGGTGGATGAAGGATATATGTGAGGATGGAGGATGTGTGATTGGCTGGGTGGTTGGGGTGTGTATGGGTGGAAGGGTAGATGAGAGATGCATGTGTTGATGGGTGGGTGTGAGTGGTTGATGGATGAGTATGTGAGTGGGTGGATGTGTGCGAGAGGTGAGTTTATGGGTGGGGGATGTGTGTCTTTGTGGGAAGATGTGTGTGAGCGGCGGATGTGTGTGGTGGAGTATATGTGGGTGGTGGGGTGTGCGTGGGTGGGAGGTGTGTGTTTTTGTGTTTTTATGGGTGGGGGATATGTGTGGGCAGGTGGGGAGATGTTTTTGTGGTTGGTGATGTGTGTATAGGTGGGGGATGTGTAGTTGAGAGGTGGCGGATATTGGGTAGGTGAGTGGGTGTAGGTTGGTTGGTGTGTGTGTGGTTGGGTGGGGAAAATTGTGAGGGTGAGGGATGTGTGTGTGGATAGGTACGGGATGTGTGGGTTGGCGGGGGTATATGTGTGTGGTTTTGTGATGTGTGTTTTGCTGGTTGGTTGCGGGTGTGTTGGTGGGTGTTGGGGAAAATGTGGGTGGGTGTTGCGTGTCGGTTATGGGATGGGTGGGGGATGTGTATGTAGGTGGGGAAATGTGTGTGGGTGGGGGATTAGTAGGTGGGTGGTGACATGTATATTTGCCTGGGTCTGTGTGAGTGCGTGGAGATATGTTTGAGTTGGTTGGGGTGGTGTGGTGGGTGGGGGATATGATGGTGTCTGCGGGATGTGAGGTTGGATGGGGGATGTGTCTCACAACATTGCAATATGCACTGTTTATGTTTACAGCTTTCATTTGACAATGTATTTTTTTGTTTTCCCATGTGAATGTACCATACGTAATATGCATTGTTTATGCTTACAAAATCCATTTGACAATGTTTTTTCCCCTATGTAAATGTAACATGCACATTTGATGAATGACAGATGAGTGATTGAAAGGACCGAATGTAAGACGGCCTGCGTGCCCAATTTGTTACCCTTTTAACATAAAGCTCGTTCGTTCGTTCGTTCGTTCTCTCTCTCTCTCTCTCTCTCTCCTCTCTCTCTCTCTCTCTCTCTCTCTCTCTCTCTATATATATATATATATATATATATATATATATATATATATCATCATCATCATCATCATCATCATCATCAAGTGCTCTGTCAGCTTGAGTAGGCGTTCATGGCTCTCCACAGATTTCGGTCTTTGGTGTTCTGGATCAACTCTGCTGCTGATATTCCTCCGTGCCACCGTCTCAATCCATCCAGCATCACTTCTCTTGGTCTGCCTCTGCCTCTCTTTCCCTCGATCTACATGTATATATTGTCAGCATCAGTCGACTCGACGCGCTATCGAGAGCAAGACGCCTAATCGCTTTAAGCCGACCGCGTTTTAGAAAATGGCATGTGGCAAGAAAAACTCCACGAGACATCCGACGTTCAAAATGAGCAGCGTGGAAGCCGCCAAGACTATCAAGATGATGACAGAAGACAACATGTCTGCTAGCCGCAGCACAACGCCAGAACCTGAGGAAACATTACATGAAGCTACCACTTCTACACCAGATTATGACAGAAGACAACGTGTCTGCTAGCCGCAGCACAACGCCAGAACCTGAGGAAACATTAAATGAAGCTACCACTTCTACACCAGATGAAGCCGCACCCGCAGCTCAAGCGACGTCAGAAACTACAACTTTAAACGAAGCCAGCAGCAGCCGTGAAGTTTTCAACAGCACCAAGACGTAACAGCCCAGTTTACCAAAGATCTCAACATTGGAGGAAACTACAACTGAGGACTTCACCGGCAAATTGCTGCTAAAACAGACGAGCAAGGAAGAAACAGCATCTGCCAGCTAATCAAGTCACCTGTTGGAGTAGTGGTCTCCATCAACAAGAACCCAAAGACCACAGCGCTTATGCAGAAAATCGCTCAAGGCGAGAAGGCCGACATCAAGCTTCACCACGGCATCACAATACAAGCAACCCGACATAGCATGATAAAACGATGGGTCATTAAACGTGCCAAGACCCACCTCATCAACGACCTGATCAGCGAGATGCTGACAAAGGTGAACAAGAAACTTAACCTCACCAGTGCCTAGATGATCATCGCAAAGAACAACATCCCCTCCACAGTCGTCATAGTAACAACGGAGGACCGAGTGATCCCTCAATACAACAGATGGGACAAGAGAGACCAAGTTCCAGAGCACTACATACCAAGAGTGCTGCAGTGCTCTAAGTGCCAGAAGTTCTGGCACACCCTTGCAACCTGCAAGAGTGAGGTTGAGGTATGCAGATACTGCTCTGAAGCTCATCCATACAGCCAGTGCCAGCATGCAAAGATCGACAAGGACTTCAGGAGGCCTAACAATAACAGGAAGTGCGCCAACTGCCGCGGCAACCACGGCGCCAGGTACCTCGGCTGCCCCTGCCACCAAGACAGCAAGGAAGCCATGAAAATCGCCATCAACACTATCTGCCCTATAAAGAGGCTAGGAGGCAGTACGAGGCCATCAATCGACTCACATAAAGCGCCAAAGTGCAACTTGAAGGCCAACTGAAGGACCTGCGATCAAAGTTCAACATCATGGAGGAAGGAAAAGACAAGACACAAGAGACTCAGATTGCAACCGCTCATCGCATCCTGGACGAAACGAAGCAAGTTCAGCAGAAGATTGAGCAGGATGTCGCTCGAATGGCTGCTATACAGGATGAGACAGAAGAAGGGCTATCAAGCAGGGAGGAGGAAAAACACAAGAAGCACGAAAAACAGATAAACGGGCGTTCAGCGCATCCTCGACGAAATGAAGCAAGTCAGCAGAAGATAGAACAGGATGTCGCTCGAATGGCTGCTATAAAGGTTGAGACGGACGAATAGCTATGTAAAATACAAGATGTGAAAAGAAAGACAGAAGACACTTTTCATGAGATATTTGACCTGCTCCAGACCCAGGCCCAGACAGCCACACCCGAACCAGAAGATGCAATAGCACAGACAGAAGAAGAAGCAACAGAGGAAGTACGATATCGCTCCCCACCGAGAACGAACTGGCGAACCGCACACAACACGCGAAATCAAGGAAGACCAAGAAGACGCCCAAACGATCACAATTACTGGAGCATGTAGAACGAGAGGTAAGGCTCCCTGAAGGAAACCACACCAAATGACGGGGTGGGTACCCAATTACTCCAGGCCTCAACAAGTGCGCGACTCGGTCCAGACATGAAAAACCTCATCAAGAAAGTAACGAACACAATCAACCCACCAGAAGCGGGAAGCTGACAACAAGCAGCCTAAAGTACGAAAGACAAACTACAATCTACACTATAAACACCCGTACATAGCCAAGTCAAAAACTCGAAGGCTGAAAGGGGGTACTCGTACCAAAAATTGAATTAAAATTGGAATACTATATATATATATATATATATATTATATATATATATATATATATATATATATATATGTCACCAACTAGCTTGAGGTAGCTCCCGGTTGGGCAACCACCCAGCCAACATCATTTTCTTCTGCTGGTGTTTAGTTCTGGATGCAGTTTAAGATCCCCTAACTCTGTCAGAAGGGACTAATTACCACCCCAGATCCAGAGAGAAAACGTGGAACAAATGTCTGTTATGCTGATTTAAGATACTGTCCCTGATACTCAAGAAAACAGCCAAGAAGTGGCTCGTTGAAGATAGAATATATCTATATAGTTTTGGCTGTACTTGGTATCACCAGAAGTGAGAAAGGAGGAGTTAAGACATGCAACGTAATCTGGTTACTTATGACTGCATAGACAAGATACCTCCCGGACATAGATTCCTACTTCTGGACAATATGTGTGAACCCCCAATAATGATATAATAATGTGTGTACTTGATTACGCTACACAAACATTTATAAACATTTAAAATTATACGGACAAATTGAGTTTTAAAATACAACAACTGTGTTTATTATTTCTAATCTTGATGATCATATGATGATGATGATTATATTATGGTATACGTAACTTAAGAGGTCACATAGGTCATGCTTCCCCCAGTGAGACGCAGTTCACTGTCAGATTGAAGGAGTCCAAAGTGGTCCCTTCACAAGGCTAAGTCACTTCCTGATATGGGTTGTTGACTGTCCATTGCTCCTAAGAGATCTGGAATGAAACGAACGGAGATGGGTAGTATCTACGTCTACACATCTCAAACACATATGTCTATACATTCATATAAACATACATTCAAGTCATAATATATGATGGTATGATGATATATGATGCCATGTTACATAAACATATATCAGTTCTAAACAAATTAATATATATGTATATATTCATAAAACCATTTAGAACATCTATTGCTCAAAACATACATCTTTCCATTCAACTATGTAATGGAGTGTTTCCCATATAAGTTCACCTCACTACTCTCTCCCTTTCTGATTCATTCATACTGTCTTGTCGGAAGGGCTGGTCGCACAGTCCTGTCGAACATTAAATGCCTTCCCTGAATCCGTCTGGGATATTGAATGTCCTAAGTCATGTCTGTCCTCATGCAGACATCATGCAGACAAGGTGAACTGGTGCCATTCCTCAAACCAAGTGGTTTCACCACAATCTTGGTAGGCACTCAAAGTGTTGGTCCAACTAATCAATGTTAATTGGACGTTATCAAGAGACTGGTAGCTCTCAGGAATTTCTCCTAAGCAGTCAGTCTCCCCAATGTTTAACATCATACAGGATGAATCTAAACGTATCTCCTGTACATGAATAAGCCACACGCTCATGTAGCTTGGATTAATGGATTTCTCCAAATTATCCCATACAACAAATCAGACAACCAAATAGTGAATGAAAGAAGAAAATAGTTCTCAGTGAAATCGTGAAGCTGGAACTGGAACATTAGTACAAAGAAAATCCACCAGTGTAAAGTTTGGGAGAATATGTAAAAACAGGAAACTACGCAAGCCTTCAGACTAGCAGACAAACTAATGGTTTTACCTGGGTTTTATAGTTTTGGAAATTCCATCATAATACTTCGTACAGAAGTCCAACAGAACGAAATGTTAATATTTCTCCAGTAGGTATCCTTTTGCTATACGTGAGTTTGCGTCTGAGGATTTGCTGGCCATGCATGTAGTTTTATTCTCTTCATTCCTGGCTAGTTTCCACGTTGGCTAATTAATATGCCCCATATTAATTAACTCCACCTATTTTCCACATGTAGCATGAGTTACCGAGATGGATTAAGTCCCAAGTTCTTTTCACCCCTCCTACATTCCTGTGGACGGTAGTTCCATTTGTCAATCAAATTGACCGAGGCTCCCGCCACGCCTGAAACAATGAAACATGCTTTGGCGGCAATGCAGTTGCGTCATTACATTCCAATAGGCTATTAACACCAGCCTTCCTGAGTTGCTAGCAAGAATGTGTCAGCCATGTGTTCCTACTTTGCCGCGTATTGCAGTGAGGTGTTAAGCATCTGGTCCTAATTGCTCCTTTGTGGTGGCAATTACAGACGTTGTCCCGGCTCCACAAAGTCTGGACTTTTACCGCATGTGTTATTTCAGATGGATCTGGCTGACCCTCTTATCTCCCATTCTGCTGTGGCTGGTTTACACATTAGGTCATGTTAACCGTAAGGTGTTAGGTGTCAGTCCCTATTCCAACCACAGGATTGTAAACTAACACGTCAATCTCAACTGACTGGCTCCACGATGTATCAACTGAAAACAGTGAGTTTTCAACCTTTGATAGCGCCCGCCGACTTGTGCCGTGGTGTCTGGGTTTTACGTTTGATCTGGACATCAAAGCTTTCTCAGACCTAGCATTACAGAAATGAGGGGGCGTGGGTGGTCAAAATGTAATTTTCTCTTGTTTTCAATCTCTGTTAGTTTTTCCTTAGTCCATGGTTGGGGACTAGATTATTTTCTGGTGGACAATTATTCTGTTACTTAGAGAATGATAGAATAATTCTTGTGGGCTCTTTAATTCCTTTCAAACTTGTGTAATTCGGATGCTGTCCGGGGCTGTCCCGTCACAATATATATATATATATATATATATATATATATATATATATATATATATATATATATATATATATATATATATATATATATATATATATATATATTCACTAGCACTCTAGCGTTTAAACTTTCGGTACGCTGATAACGAAATAGGCGGCATCACTTCATACACGCGCACGTTTCCACTGCAGCGTTAACTTTTAGTTCAAGTACCATTGGCAAACTACTGAACGTGACATTAGTAAACTACTAGACGATACATTGGCAAACTACTTTACGTGACATTGGCAAACTACTGGACGTGACATTGGTAAACTACTGGACGTGACATTTGTAAACTACTGGACGTAACATTGGCAAACTACTGGACGTGCCACTACTGGACGTGACATTGGTAAATTACTGGACGTGACATTACTAAACTTCTGGACGTGACATTGACAAATTACTGGACGTGACATTGGTAAACTACTGGACGTGATATTGGTAAACTACTGGACGTGACATTGGCAAACAATTCAATTTTACACCGGGAAACTACTGAACTTTAACATTGACAAACTATTCATCGTGACATTGGCAAACTACTCAACGTAACATTTGCTAAAACATCAACCTATGGGGATCGCAACGTCCCGCATATAAATATGTGTGTCCGCGCGTGTGTGTGAGTGTATGTGTGTGGTGTTTGTGTCTGTGTGTATCTGTGTTTGTGCCTGTGTGTGTGCCTATGTGTGTGTGTGTTTCTGTGTGTGTCTGTTTATGACTCTGTGTGTGTGTCTTTGTGTGAGAGTATGTGTGTGTGTGCATGTGTGGGTGTGTGTGTGTGTGTAAGTGAGTGTGTGTGAGTGTGTGTGTATGTGTGTGTGTGTGTTGTGTGTGTGTCTGTGTGTGTGTGTGTGTGTTGTGAGTGCAGACTAATACACGTGAAGATATTGCACTGTTATAGTTCTATGCAGCTACGTGTAGACAACTCTAATGCTCTTCTCTTCACACACATAAGTCCTATTATACCACAGATACACGCCTACATGGGCGACGTGAAGCGGCGCACCTACCGGGGCTAGAGCCGGGATGTGGACAGGAACATTCTTGTAGTGAACATGCGCCACTCGAGTGTCGCCGTTCTGTTCTGCTTGGCGTTGTTGAAGTTGCCTCCGAACAAGGCCAGGAAATCTAGGGTGTTAGCTAGGGGACGTGGCAAAGGTCATGCGTAAATATATGAGCATGCGAGGAGACTATATCCAAATGCATGTTTGTAAAGATGTTAAACCTGATGAACACGTGAATCTTGTACGAGTTACTCAAGTGACTGCCTGCCACATCAAGTTAGATGTGTGTTTGCGTATCTTATGTGGATCCGTTTATTGTGTCACGCTTGTTGAAAGTGTACCACGTCTAATCTCTATATCAGTTGATCGGGAGAGTGGTTGGTCGGTAGCTAAAGTTGATTCACTAGGTCGGTCAATTGGTCAGTTATCAGCTGATTAGTTAGTGACCTACCAATTTCATATAATGATACATGTTGTCGCTCCGACGGTATGGCAGTTATCTTAACGACTAGTCACCGCTGGGAATGTCTGTCTTGTGTGCTGGCTACACATCATTCTGTGCGTGTTAATGTCTGAGAGTATGCCTTGATGTTGGTCTGTGTACACTGATGTCTGTCTGTGTGATTTATTGTCTGTCTGTGTTCACTGATAGATGCCTGTGTCATTTATTGTCTGTCTGTATACATTGGTGTATGACTGAGTGATTGTCTGTCTGTATGCATTGGTGTATGACTGAGTGATTGTCTGTCTGTATACATTGGTGTATGACTGAGTGATTGTCTGTCTGTATACATTGGTGTATGACTGAGTGATTGTCTGTCTGTATACATTGGTGTATGACTGAGTGATTTATTATATGGCTGTATACGTTGGTGTTTGTCTGCGTTATTTACTGTCTATCTGTGTACATTGATATCTGTCTGTGAGATATGTTGTCTGTCTGAAAACATCGATGTATGTGAATATGATGTATTGTTTGTATGTGTACATTGATGTTTGTTTGTGTGATATATTGTATATCTGTGTATCTTAATGTATGTATATATGAATTAGAGTTTGAGTTAACGTATGTCTGTGTGATTTATTGTTTGTCTGTATACATTAATGCATGCATGAATGATGTAGTGTCTGTCTGAGTACATTGATGGTTGTCTGTATGATTTATTGACTGCATATGTACTTCACTGTCTGCCTATATGCATTAATGTATGTATGGGTTTATTATTATATGTATGTGTGCGTTAATGTATGTCTGGGTTTATTATTATATGTATGTATGCGTTAATGTATGTCTATGTGCATTGAAGTCCATCTCTATAAATTAATGTATATCTGATTGCTTCAATATATGTATCTATGCATTTATATTTGTTTGTATTCAATAATATATATTGTAACATTTGTCTATGTGTATATTAACGTCTGTCTGTGTGTATAAACTCTGTCTGTTTGTATAAATAATGCTTTGACAATCCTTATATCAAGTGTTGCTAGATTCACATGTATATCGTCTGTCTGTGTAAACAACGCTTTGACAATCCTTATATCAAGTGTTGCTAGATTCACATTTATATCGACTGTCTGGCATTCGTGGGTGCTGCGATCTGCACAACACCGGCCGATATATCGACTGTCTGGCACTCGTGGGTGATGCGATCTGCACAACACCGGCCGATATATCGACTGTCTGGCATTCGTGGGTGCTGCGATCTGCACAACACCGGCCGATATATCGACTGTCTGGTACTCGTGGGGATGCGATCTGCACAACACCGGCCGATATATCGACTGCCTGGCACTCGTGGGTGATGCGATCTGCACAACACCGGCCGATATATCGACTGTCTGGCACTCGTGGGTGATGCGATCTGCACAACACCGGCCGATATATCGACTGTCTGGCACTCGTGGGTGATGCGATCTGCACAACACCGGCCGATATATCGACTGTCTGGCACTCGTGGGTGATGCGATCTGCACAACACCGGCCGACTTATGCTAGACTGGGTCGATCTTCGAATGCAGCCACTTTTAAAAATTCAAATCCTGCGTAATACGGATCGAGGGTCCAGCCACTACTGGGCATCAGCAAATGAATGTATGTGTGCATTGGTGTCTGTCTGCATGACTAAATGTGCCTGTCTGCATTACTGTGTATCTGTGTGACTAATGTCTGCATTAATGTATATCTGTGTGATTACTATCTGAATTAATGTGTATCTGTGTGATTACTATCTGAATTAATGTGTATCTGTGTGACTAATGTCTCCATCAATCTGCATCTGTGTGACTAATGTCTACTTTAATGCTTTTTTTAATGACTAATGTCTGCATTAATGTATTTCAGTGTGGCTAAAGTCTGTTTAAATGTGCATCTGTGTGACTAATGTCTGCATTAATGTGTACCTGCGTTACTAAAGTCTGCATTAACGTGTATCCGTGTGACTAATGTATGTATTAATGTGTATATGTGTGAGTTATGTCTGCTTAAATGTGGATCTGTGTGACTTATTAAATATGCGTATGTGTATATGTCCTCATTAATGTGTATCTCAGTGCCCAATGTCTGTATAAATGCGTATCTGTGTGTCTAATGTCTGCCTTAATGTGTATATGTGTGACTAATGTCTGCATTAATGTGTATCTGTGTGACTAATGTCTGCATTAATGTGTATATGTGTGACTAATGTCTGCCTTAATGTGTATCTGTGTGACTAATGTCTGCCTTAATGTGTATCTGTATGTGTAATGTCTGCATTAATGTGTATCTGTGTGACTAATGTCTGCATTAATGTGTATCTGTGTGACTAATGTCTGCATTAATGTGTATCTGTGTGACTAATGTCTGCATTAATGTGTATCTGTGTGACTAATGTCTGCCTTAATTTGTATCTGTGTGACTAATGTCTGCATTAATGTGTATCTGTGTGACTAATGTCTGCATTAATGTGTATCTGTGCGACTAATGTCTGCATTAATGTGTATCTGTGTGACTAATGTCTGCATTAATGTGTATCTGTGTGACTAATGTTTGCCTTAATGTGTATCTGTGTGACTAATGTCTGCATTAATGTGTATCTTTTTGACTAATGTCTGCCTTAATGTGTATATGTGTGGCTAATGTCTGCATTAATGTGTATCTATGTGACTAATGTCTGCATTAATGTGTATCTGTGTGACTAATGTCTACCTTAATGTGTATCTGTGTGACTAATATCTGCATTAATGTATATCTGTGTGACTAATGTCTGCATTAATGTGTATCTATGTGACTAATGTCTGCATTAATGTGTATCTGTGTGACTAATGACTACCTTAATGTGTATCTGTGTGACTAATATCTGCATTAATGTATATCTGTGTGACTAATGTCTGCCTTAATGTGTATCTGTGTGACTAATGTCTGCATTAATGTGTATCTGTGTGACTAATGTCTGCATTAATGTGTATATGTGTGACTAATGTCTGCCTTAATGTGTATCTGTTTGAGTAATGTCTGCATTAATGTGTATCTGTTTGAGTAATGTCTGCATTAATGTGTATCTGTGTGACTAATGTCTGCATTAATGTGTATCTGCGCGACTACTGTCTGCCTTAATGTTTATCTGTGTGACTAATGTCTGCATTAATGTTTATCTGTGTGACTAACTGCAGCGTTAATATTTATCTGTGTGTCTAATGTCTGCATTAATGTGTATCTGTGTGAATGTCTACATGCTGACATGTTTGTTTCTGTAGTAATGTGTCATTATATGACTAATATCTGTCTTAATCTGTGTGACTAGTGTGTGCATACTGTAATGTTTGCGTCTGTATTAATGTGTACATGTTTGACTAATGCCTGCAAATTAATGTCTGCCGTATGCACTAACATAAACCTGTTTTAATTCACACACACATACACACACACACACACACACACACACACACACACACACATATATATATATATATATATATATATATATATATATATATATATATATATATATATATATATATATATACGTATACTTTAATGTCTGCACGTATGTAGTAATGTCTCTGTGCTGTTCCTAATGTCTGTCTGTATGCAGTCATATATGTATGGTTTTATTTATGATCGTTAACAAGTAAGATACAATACTGTTACGCTGAGCTGGCACCAGCAAGGGCAAACCGCCACACAACAGCATCACAACTAGTTCCGTGTTTAACCGCGCCATGGTGACTTTATGTGTAGCCTTGACAATTCAACTCTGTGTGTAACTTGGTGGTTTCAACTTTTTGTGTAATCTGGAAATGATGGAACGAACATCCTAGAGTTACAAATTGTCATATAATTAAAAACAGTAAGTGACAATCATTGGTACATGGGGGGTGGGAATTTAATCGGTTAGGGTCGCTGGAGTGTTTATGCTCGTGGCTACCGTTTGCATTCGCAATTTATTCATGCTGGGCTGGACGTGTATGGTTCCCGTAGCCCTGCTACTGTGCTGAGTGCATAGCGCGACACTGTGAGTCGTGAACTTCGTGTGAAATGCTTTTACATCTGTCTGCGGTTGTTTGTAGCGTGAACTGCATGTTCGGAAAAATGGAGGCTGGCTTTGTCGCAAAACGGACTGGTTTGCCATGTGCAGTAATGTGTGGCTGCTGGTTTTCTAGTGACTGCCGCTTCCATTGAAGATGAACTGTATTTTTCGTGTAGGACTTTTGTGTTGGCATCTTCTTCTTTGCGTTCATCCGGAGTATTTTATCAGATGTGATTGCGGTGTGTCTCGTTAGACACCCTTGGGTCTAAACCCTTAGGCAAACACATCCAACTTTTAGCGTGCAATTTTGATCAGGTTAGCATTCCTGGTAGACTCTCACTTTTGAGGTACCGTCCACATCCCAGCTAGTCAAGTTGGAACAGTCGAAGACTATACGGTCATCCCTCCATTAACAGCAGACAGTAGTGATGACACCATTGATGAATTTTATAATGATTTAGAGAAAGCCTTCAAGAAATGCAAGAATTCTGAAGTAAATATCATAATGGGTGACTTGAATGCCAAATATGGAAATCAACAGGACGGATGCATAGTAGGCAAGTAAGGACTAGGGGAACAGAATGAAAGAGGTTGCAGACTTGCACAGTTGGCAAAAGAGCATGATTTGATTATTGGTTAAAACCTGGTTTAAACAAAACCCAAGGGGATTATAGACATGGGGGAGTCCTGATCATAAGATAAAAAAAACTGATTGATTACGTTCTCATCAACCGAAGATTTTGAAATGCTTTAAAAGTCGCAAAAACTATACCAAGCGCAGACTGCTACAACGACCATAGATTAACCTTAAGAAGTTTACATATAAAATTAAAGAAAGTCAAATATACACCAAGAAACATAAAATTTGATCTAAATGCACTGAAGAGTGAGGAAATAAAAGGTAAATTCAACGTAGAGGTAAATGAACAGATTTGATGCATTGTCCGATATAGGAAATATTATTTCAAAACGTCAGTGACCAATGGGAAATATGAAAGAAATCAGTAAGCCAAGCTGCAGAAACAACCATCCCAAAATATAAAGATAATAGGACGCAAGAAATGGATGACGGAAGACATCTTAAAACTCATGGAAGAAAGAAGAAATAACAAAGATAACAAAGACAAATATGAAGAGATTCACATGAAAATTAGGAAGCTTTGCAAAGAGGCAAAAGAAACATGACTTGAGAAAAATTGCAAGGAAATTGATAACCACAATGAGAAACAGAGATGTATCTTACAACCCAACCACCATCATAAACAGCAAAATAGGTATACCGATATTTAATCCACAACAAAGACTAGCAAGGTGAGCAGAATACTTTCAAGAACTACTTAATCCCACACATAACATAGAAAACCTCACTTTTGTGCCTAAATGCCAGGGACAGCAAGAACCAAATTTCATACCTGCAGAAGTAAAAGCAGTTATACAGAAAAGTCCTAAAAACAAATCACCAGGTCCAGATGGAATCACCACAGAAGCTATTCAGGCCTGTGGGGAAACAGGAGTTAAATGGCTAACAAGACTTTTTAATATAGCATGGGAAGAAAGAAAAGTCCCAGATGATTGGCAACAGGCAATAATAGTACCAATATGGAAAAAGAAAGGCAATATGAGAGAGTGTGAAACATACAGAGGTATATCACTCCTGAGCCATATAGGGAAAATGTATGCAAAACATTTGGAACAAAGAGCTAGACCCATAGTTGAACAACAGTTAAGCAAAGCACAATTCGGTTTTCGGAAAGGTAAAAGTTGCACTGATGCATTATTTACACTTAGACAAATTTGTGAAAAAACTATCGAATATAGTGACCAGCAGAATATTGTGTTTGTGGATCAGGAAAAGGCTTTCGATAGAGTAGACAGATACAAATTATGGACCATTCTTGAAGAATATGGGATAGAAGGGCAACTGCTAGAAAACATCATAGCCATGTAAGACTTGAGCCAAAGTGCAGTAAGAACACAAGAAGGTATATCAGATATGTTCACAGTCAATACAGGAGTGAGACAGGGATGTGTGCTCTCTCCCCTGCTATTCAATATCTACATGGACAGAATTTCCAAAGAAGCACGTCTCGACAGAACAGATTCAGAAAATTTAGAACTCTTTACTCCAGATGAAACAACTGACCCACAAGGACTAAATGAACTTCTATTTGCAGACGATCAGTGCCTGTTTTACAGCGATGAGGGCAGACTACAAAATCATATTACTAATCTGAGTTCAACCTGCAGCAGATACAATATGTGTATAAACACAGCCAAAACCGAAGTAATGCAAGTTAGCAGATCGCCAGGCCCACTAAGTATACAGATAAATAACACACCTCTGAAACAAGTTAAAGAATTCAAATACCTTGCAAGTATGATCACAGAAGATGGCAGATTGGTCAGAGAAATTGAAATCAGATGTCAAAAAGCTAGTGCACTTACATATCAACTATCACCCTTACTGGAGCATCCAAACATACCCATGTCCGCAAAACGACAGATAATAAACAGCATATTCACACCAACCCTATGCTATCAATCTCAAACCCGGACTTTATCCAAATTACACCTTCGTAAAATCAACACCTGCGAGATGAGATGCCTGAGGAGAGCTGCCAACTTAACAATCCGAGACCGAGTAAGAAATGCTACTATCAGACAGACTGTGGGATCAACACCTTGTGCCACATTTATTGAAAGACAGAAGGTCAAGTGGTTTGGCCATGTCGTTAGAATGCAACATCAGCAGCTACCATCACTGGCCTTACATCAAAGATCATCTGCGACGAGACCACGAGGACGTCCAAGAAGAAAATTGATTGACGACATCAGAGACATTGTACAACCACACGGAATGACACTATCCAGTGCCGTCCACCGGGCGCTGGAACGCAAATTATTCCTCCCCACGACGCTTGACGGCAGAAGTGGAAGATGATGATGATGATGATGATTGATAACCAATACAACACCTGGAATACCAAATTAATGCACACAAGAATTAATGACATCACTAACACAAGAACACACATCAACGGGCTGCCTAAAAACCAAAGATGGCAAAATCATAATTGACAAATATCACAGTTTACATGCGTGGTCAGATTATGTGAAAGACATTTATGATGATACAAGAGAAGAACAATATGATCATCGGAATAATCAGGAACGACCATCAATTTTGATGATGGAATATAAGAATGCTATTAAGCATATGTAAACTGACAAGGCTCTGGGTACAGATAACATCACAATAGAAATGATCAATACCTTAGAAGAATAGTGAACAGACCAAGTCATCAGACTTCTAAATGCAATATACGATACTGGATATATACCTCCTGAATTATGTAATTCTGTATTTATTGCAATCCCGAAGAAATCAGGAGCCTTGGAATACAATCAACATCGAACAATTAGGATAATGAGCGACATCACGAAGACTCTGCTGAGAATTCCTCTTCTTCTTCTTCTTCTTCTTCTTCTTCTTCTTTTTCTTCTTCTTCTTCTTCTTCTTCTTCTTCTTCTTCTTCTTCTTCTTCTTCTTCTTCTTCTTCTTCTTCTTCTTCTTCTTCTTCTTCTTCTTCTTCTTCTTCTTCTTCTTGGGTGGTTGCGGGTGTTTGGGTGGGTGGTGGAGAATATGTGGATGGGTGTGTGCTTGTCGGTTATGGTATGGGTGGGGGATGTATGTGTGGGTTGGGAAATGTGTGTGGGTGGGGGATCAGTGTGTGGGTGGCGGCATGTATGTTTGCCTGAGTCTGTGTGAGTGCGTGGAGGTATGTATGGGTGGGTGGGGGTGTGGTGGGTGGGGGTTGTGTGGGTGGCTGAGGGATGTGTGGGTGGCTGCGGGGTGTGAGGGTGATGGGGGATGTGTCTCAGAACATTGCAATATGCACTGTTTATTTTATAACTTTCATATGATAATGTTTTATTTTTCCCCGTGTCAATGTACCATGCGTAATATGCATTGTTTATGCTTACAAAATCCATTTGACAATATTGTTTTTATTTCCTATGTAAATGGAACATGCAAATTTGATGAATGAAAGATGAGTGATCGAAAGGGCCGAATGTAAGACGGGCCTGCGAGCTCAATTTGTTACCCATTTAGAATAAAGTTCGTTCGTTCCTTCGTTCATTCGTTCGTTCGTTCGGTCGCTCGTTCGTTCGTTTTTTCGTTCTTCTTCTTCTGCTGCTGCATCTTCTTCTTCCTCTTCTTCCTCCTCCTCCTCCTCCTCCTTCTTCTTCTTCTTCTTCTTCTTCTTCTTCTTCTTCTTCTTCTTCTTCTTCTTCTTCTTCTTCTTCTTCTTCTTCTTCTTCTTCTTCTTCTTCTTCTTCTTCTTCTTGTGTCTAGGAATGTGTGAGGGGATGAGTGTATGGGTTGGGGATATGTGTGTGGGTTGTGCGTGGATGGGACGTGTGTGTTTGTGAATGGGCGATGTTTTGGTGGGTGGGATGTATGTGAGGGATGTGTGTATGGGTGGGGAGATTGTGCGTGAGTGGGGATGTGTGAATATGGGTAGGGTGTGTAGTTAAGGGATGTGTGGCTGGGGAATGGGTGGGTGGATGATGTGTGCTTGGGTAGAGGATGTGTGTGTGGGTGATTGTATATGAGTAAGGGTGTGTGGTTAAGGGATGTTTGGTTGGGGGATGGGTGGGTAGAGGATGTGTGGGTGGGTAGAGGATATGAGGGTGGGTGAGTATGTGTAGGTTAGGAGATGGTGGGGGATGTTTGTAGGGGTGGGCTCGGGATCTGTGAGTGGGCTGGGGGAGATGGGAAATTATGTGGGTGGGTTCAGAATTTGTGTGTGGTTAGGTGCGGGATGGGTGAGTTGACGGGGAGATGTGTGTGCGTGGGAGATGCGTGGCTGAGGATTGTGTGTTTAGCTGGGTGGTTTGAGGTGTGTGGGTGGAGGAGGATATGTGGGTGAGTTATTGTTGGTGGGTAATGGGACGGGTAGAGGATATGTGAGTGGGTGGGGAGATGTGTGTAGGTGGGTGGATGTGTGTGGGTATGGGGTGTGTGGGTTGGGGAATGCATGTGTGCTTGGGGTGTGGGTGGATGGGATATGTGGTGGGTGAGAGGTGTGTGTGGGTGGGGAGATGTGTAGGAGTATGGATGTGTTGGATGAGTGGGGGTATGTATGTGTGTGTGGGCTATGTGTGTGGTTGTGTGGGGGAGTTGGAGTGAATGGGTGATGTGTGGGTGGGTGGTGGATGTGTCACATAACATAGTAATATGCATTGTTTATGTTTACAAAATTCATGTGACAATGTTTATTCCTATGCACTGTTGATGAAAGAAAGATGAGTGATTGGAAGGGCCGAATGTAAGACGCGCCTGCGTGCCCAATTTGTTACCCCTTGAAAATAAAGTCTGTTCGTTCGTTCGTTCGTTCGTTCATTCGCTCGTTCTTCTTCTTCTTCTTCTTCTTCTTCTTCTTCTTCTTCTTCTTCTTCTTCTTCTTCTTCTTCTTCTTCTTCTTCTTCTTCTTCTTCTTCTTCTTCTTCTTCTTCTTCTTCTTCTTCTGCTTCTGCTTCTTCTTCTTCTTCTTCTTCTTCTTCTTCTTCTTCTTCTTCTTCTTCTTCTTCTTCTTCTTCTTCTTCTTCTTCTTCTTCTTCTTCTTCTTCTTCTTCTTCTTCTTTACGTGTGTGTTGATGAGAAGATGTGTGGGTGGGGGTGTGTGTGTGGGTGGTGTTGGTGTGTGTGTGTCTGTGTGGGAGTTGTATCTTTGTGGATGGGATGTGTTGGTGGGTTAGGATGTGTGTTTTGGGATGTGTGTATGGGGGAGTTGTGGTGTGAGTGTATGGGTGGGGTGTTTCGGGTGGTGAATGTGTGGTTAAGGGATGTGTGATTGGGGGATGGGTGATTAGGGGTTGGGTGGGTGGAGGATGTGTGGGTGGGTGAGTGTGTATAAGTTGGGGTTGGGGATGTGTGTTTATGGGCGTGAGAAGTGGTGTTGGATGAAGGGAGTGGGAGGCATTGTGTGAGTTGGAGATGTGTGAAAGTGGGGTATGTGTGGATGGGTGGAGGATATTGTGTTGGTGGGAGATATGTGAAAGTTGGGGATGTGTGGGTGGATGCTAGTTTTGAGTGTTGGTAGGTGCGTGATGTTGGGTTGGCGGGGATATGTGTGTGTGAGTGTGTGTAGGTGGGGATGTGTGGTTGAGGGATGTGTGGTCGACTAGGTGGTTGGGGTTCTGTGCGTGTGTTGTGCGGGATATGTGGGTGGGTGAGTGTTGTTGGGTTATTGGATGAGTGGGTGGCAGATGTGGCGATGGGTGGGCGCGTGCATGTATGTGTGCCTGGGGGTGTGTGTGTGTGTGGATGGGGGATGTGTGTGGGGGATGTGTGGTGGTTGAAGATGTGTGAGTGTGTTTGGGGAGATGTGTGTAATTGGAGTGTTGTGGGTGTGAGATGGGTGGATGGGTGGGGGAATGTATGTATGCCTGGGGTGTTTGTGTGGTTGGGTGGGGGATATGTGGATGAATGGGCGGATGGTTGGGGTATATGTCTCATAACATGGTAATATGTATTGTTTATGGTTACAACAATGTTTTTTCCTATGTGAATGTATTATGCATTATTGATGAACGAAAGATGAGTGATTGGAAGGGCCGAAGTAAAAGGGCTTGCGTGCCCAATTTGTTACTCTTTGAAAATAAAGTCTGTCCGTTCGTTAGTTTGTTCGTTCGTTCGTTCTTTGGTTCATTGAAATATGTTTATAACTGCAATGTTGTCTCTTGTGTGAATTTAACTGTCTTTTTTAGTTCACACAGCGGTCCATAGAGTTTATCTTCCACTGTCGTCTCTCTAGGCCAGAAGGTTTGCCTAGATATGTTATATATTGGGCAGTCTTGGAGTATGTGCTCTGCTGTTTGCGACGCCAATCCTCATGTGCACATGGCTGATTCACCATTCTTGAATTTTGTATACATGTGGTTGCGTAATCTATTGTGTCCTGTTCTGAAGCGCAGAATAATGACTTGTTCTGGTCTTTCCATAACGTGGTAGTCATCTTGAGCAGATTTTGGTGGCCTTCTGACTGATTTAATCATTCTTTTCTTTTTGTGGTATGTAACCGGCACATCAAGTTGTTCTTCTTTGGCTCCTTTCTTAGCCAATTGATCAGCTCTGTCGTTTTTGGGTACTCCACAGTGGGATGGTATCCACTGTATGGCGACCTTATGCTGACTGCTAAGTTCAGAAAGTAGTGTCCTTAGTACTGGCAATTTCCCAGACAGGAGGACATTGAGTACTGATTTTGCATCTGTCAATAGCGCCACAGGTTTTGTACCATTGCTGGCATTTAGTAATCTCTCTGTTGTTATCTTGATTGCCTCAATTTCAGCATCATAGTTATGGCAGTACTTTCCTGTTGGTACTCTAGCCGTGTCCCTAGTATTATTTGGGTATTCTATGTACACTCCCGCTCCTCCATTTCGAACAGCATTTTGTGCTGACCCATCTGTGTAGACTCGGATACAGAGGTCCTGTGGGTATTCTTCATCAAGGAAGCTGAGAGTGGCTGTTCTGCGCTGCACACTGTTCTGTTCTTCCTTATCAAATATTCCTCTCACATTTGTCTGGATTTGTAATGATAATCTATGTTCATCTTTCCATGGAGTTCGCTCTAGAATAGTTGTTAGGGGGTTACCAAGTGTGGGCAGATCGGTGGTTTCTTTGTAGAGTCGTTTGCTCTGGCTAATGAAACTACTTCTTTTTAACCGCCCCATAGCTAGGTTTTCAAATCTGTTCTTCATAGGTTGGTCTGGCAAGCTGAGGAATATTTCTGCTTATATTAGCGTTTTCGTATCTTTGCGCTCTCTCAGTGCGTGTTCCCTCCCCAGCTTCTCCATTTCCACTATGGGGGTTGATCTCATCCCATGTGGTGACTTTAAATGCTTGATTTTGCACCTTTTCGAGCTCTTGTAGTGTGGTTTTTATTGCCGAACACCACGCAGCTGACCCGTATTCCAGGTGTGGTAGTTAGTTAGTTAGTTAGTTAGTCGACAGATCATCCTCGTTGCACATCGGACCATTCAGTCCATAAGTGCTCGGATCCCCTCCTCAGCAAATCCCGCAGCGTGTAGCGGCTAACGACGCCAGTTCTGTGTTGGTTTATCAATCTTCTTTGGCTTCCTGCGTTGTGTTCTTGTTTTGCCACCCCTCTTTTAATTTGCTGCTCTCGCAGTCTGGCCATTGTTGTAGATTCACAGTCATCACTTGGTTCTTGCAAAAGTCTCACTTCTCGTAGAGCATTCAGAATGTCAGCCTGGTCCATGGCGCGTCAGCCCTCCACAGTAGCCTCACCTGCGAGCTTGTCAGCCCGCTCATTTCCTTGTACTCCCGCATGACCTGGCACGAAGATGAAACTAATCTTTGCCAGCCGAGACCGCTCCAGAGGCAGCAACCATTCTCTTCGGATCGACCCCTCCTCTATCCTCTTGATCATGTTCATTGAGTCGCTAAGGAAACAAGCCCTAGTGAATGTCTGTGTCTCGAGCCATGTTATTGCTTTACTTACTGCCATGACTTCCTATGGTCAGGCTACTTGTGGTTTCAGTGAAAGCACCAGAGTCCTCCTTCACAATTCTCCCTCCGGCCCGAGCTGTAAAGGCCCATGAGCTTCTCACATGTCGGACGACCGACCCATCTGTGTAGATGACCGCGTCACTGTCTAGCGAATTCTCGAAAATCAACGCTTGTACTTCAGCCTCCACAGCAGCCGGATTTTCTTGTCTGCATTTTCTATCTAGTTGGATGCAAACTGAAAAGGATGTGCAGAAGTCTGTTGGCACTTGCACCCACTTCTCGCCAGGTTCTAAGTCCTCAAGTGAACACACCTGTTGAAGAATGTCTTCGGCTTGACCCATCCACGACCGTCCTCTTTTTAACCTGCTGCCCTTCACCTTCCTAATTTCACTATGCAGTGGATGTTGTGTGTTTGCGTTAACTCTGAGGTAGGCGCGTGCCCTGCAAACTTGTATTCTCTCTTCAATGGTTGGAAAATCAAGAAGGTAGCGCATCGCCGTGCATGCTGTATCTCTTGTAAATTTATTTATGTCTTTCTCAGTGTTCAGGTTTCTAACCAGTATGCTGGTGCTATTCTTGTACATTGCCCATTCTTCTTTCTTGTAGTTCCACCTCGAGAGGGTGCTGCTTTCACTTGCGAGCTCATTTTCTACAGTTAGAAAGACTGGCCGATGGTCACTGCCACCAAGTTGTTTCCCAACTATTCGTGTAATGTTCCACTCCAGGTCTGGTGACTGAAAAGCCAGGTCAGGTGTAGTTTTAGGTGCAATCATCTCGAGTAGAAAGTATGTGGGTCGGACAGCTTGTTAATCAAGATGAATATATTCTCATCCTGCCAGTCTTCCAGTCTCTCTCCTCTCTGGTCCATGTGATCATAGCCCCAGCTCTGCGAGTGGCTGTTGAAATCGCCACACACAATCATTTTTTTCTTTTAATGGTATTGTGTCCAGTGCTTGTGGGCGGTCACTTGGACAGTAGTAATTGATCAGATGTAGGTCTTTTTTCCTGTCTTAAGTTTAAGTTTCTGATACTCAATCCCTTCCATGTTTACTTCTATTTAGGAAGTAGTGATATTATTGTTTTACAATGATCAGTATCTCACCTTTTCTCCTGTCCTTTAGGTCAGATCGGTAACACTGGTAGCCTCTAATTTTAAAGGCTATATTTTCGTTGAGGTGAGTTTCTTGCAAGCAACATACGCGTACTTTTTCTTGGCCCAAGATATTTTCTAATTCTATTGTGTGTATTTTTTTTGGGTTATTTTTGTTTGTTTGTTTTTTGCAGATTTCCTCCGCATTCCAGTGCTTTATTTTATGTCTTTGTTTAGTATGGCCAGCCGTTCTATTCTCAGGTCTCCTGACTCCACAGAACATCTGAGAAAGACCTCCAGTAGTTGTTGTTGGACCCTTTCGAGACATAGGGCCCGGCACTGCACCTGCCTCGGGGGTCCAAAGTAGGGCGAGCACCATTACATTTATCAGTAGTTGACATATTCCATTTTGTGTAATTGCGTAGCAGCCTGATTTCTGTGGTGCGCCTCCTGGCTGGTTGCCTCCGTCTTCCTCACCTTTCCTTTTCTAGAGCAGACTGTGATCTCACTCGAGTTTAGATGTATACGCGCGCATACACGTGTCTGTGCATGCATGCACTTCCATATACATCAAGACATACTGGTTATTTTTCGGCGCCAGAAACTCGCCTTCGCCCCTTCTCCTGTTAGTTAAAACAGTTCCTCCACGTGAAGGCCAGGGCTTTTGCTGCAGAGGTTATGTATTCACGAGCCATTGGGGTATTTAAGCAAGGTTGGGCGCTCACCCCAATACTGCGCCCCGGCTACATACAGCAACATTTGGAACACTGCTGAGAATTATCATGCAACGAGCTAGGAAGAAAATACAACCCGAAATAAGAGAAGAACAATGTGCGTTTGTAGAAGGCAGGGGTACAGTAAATGCGGTGCATATACTAAGAACAGTAATTGAACGTTCTATAGAAGTAAACAAAGATATATATCTTTGCTTTATTGACTACACAAAGGCTTTCGATAAAGTGAGACATGTCGACATGAAAAGGATGCTTGAAGATTTACAAATTGATGGAAAAGGCCTTAGACTTATAAAAAAACATATATTGGAAACAAAAAGCTGCCATAAGAATTGATATCTATGTAGGTCAATATCAGCCTATTAAAAGAGGTGTGAGACAGGGATGTGAAATGTCTCCAGATCTTTTTTTCCCTGTACAGTTAAAATACATTCAGAAATATAGAAGATATGGAAAGAATCAACATTGGGGGGACGATACATCAATAACATTAGATATGCAGATGATACAGTATTGATTGCAGACAATGAACAGGACCTGCAAAATTTAGTAGATGCAGTTGTTGCACACAGTGAACAACTAGGGTTATAAATGAATATTCTGAAGACACAGATTATGGTCGTCACTGGGAAGAAGGAAATACCACTATGTGATTGACGAGTAAATGGGCATATTCTTAAGTAAGCAATTGAATTGGTACAGTTATCTCGGAACAGTCATAACACGGGAGATGCCTTGAAGAGATTAGAATAAGAATTGCCATTGTGAAGGTAGCCTTTTGCAAGATGAAAAACATACTGACCAATAAGAAGATATTAATGGAAGCGAGAAAAAGAGCGTTGGAGCGCTCCATAGAACCTGTACTTTTATATGGATGTGAAGCGTGGACAATGAGCAGTCAAGATGAAACACATCTAATAGGTGTGGAGTTGTGGTGTCTGAGGTAAATGCAAAGAATACATGGACAGACAGAAAAACCAATGAACAAGTCCTTCAAGAAACAAATGAATATCGTAAACTGATAAGAGTCATTAGACGTAGACAGTGAATATTTTGTGGGCATGTTCTGAGAAGAAATAACTTGGAGACCTTGGTGACAACTGGCATGATCGAAGGGTAGAGACCAAGGGGCAGACCAAGAAGTATGTACCTGGATGGCATGGCCACGTGGCATTGACGAGACAGGAACACGGAGCGGATCCACGACACTTTTGATCGAGTGAGATGGCAAAACATCCCCACCCACGATTATCGGAAATGCACATGATGGATGTTGAGTGTTGATACAGAAAGTGAATTATGTGTTGTGATGTTGAGTATTGATACAGAGAGTGAATTCTGTGTTGTGATGCTGAGTGTTGATACAGAGAGTGAATTATGTGTTGTGATGATGAGTAGTGATACAGAGAGTGAATACACAGTTGTGATGTTGATAGTTGACAGACAGAGAGAGAGAGAGAGAGAGAGAGAGAGAGAGAGAGAGAGAGAGAGAGAGAGAGAGAGAGAGAGAGAGAGAGTGAATCCTAGTCACATGATGTGGATTGTTTATACAGAGATTGAATTAAGTGACGTAATGTTTATTGTGATTCAAAGATGCAATCCAGCCATGTGTTGTGTTATCTCTGATAGATTGTAGATAACGTAAACCGTACACATTCCAATTGTTTAAAACCACACAGCTCAAAACGTCTCATTCCTTACCTACTTCAGATACTGTCGATGTACAAAAATGTCAGACAGAATTGCCCAGTCTTTAGCCTGCTGAAGTGTCTCACATGGCTGGGAGCTGGAGAATTTATACCAACCAGCACTAATGTAATTCGTGCATCAAGTACACAAAGGTTATCCTGTTGTTGAATACGTAATTTTGTTTGATTCTATTGTTGAATACATAATTTTGTTTGATCCTATTGAACAAAATAATAAAAGACGGACGGTGGAACGGAGAGTCACGCGGGATTGATACCACCTTCATAACAGCTGGTAGCCAGGTAGGCGGGCAGTCAAGTGGTCTGTTGAACATTTACAAAAACATGTTAGGGAGAGAGAGAGAGAGAGATGATGGGGGAGATAGTGAGAGAGCGGAGAGAGAGCGAGAGGGTGGGAGAGAGTGAGAGAGTGAGAGAGAGCGAGAGGGTGAGAGAGAGAGTGAGAGAGTGGGAGAGAGCGAGAGGGTGGGAGAGAGTAAGACAGAGAGAGAGTGGAGGAGAGAGAGAAAGCGAGAGAGAGCGAGAGAGAGAAAGCGAGAGAGAGAGAGAGGGCAGGAGAGTGAGAAAGCGAGAGAGAGCGAGAGAGTGCAGGAGAGAGTGAAAGAGAGAGAGTGTGCAGGAGAGAGCGAGAGAGAGTGCAGGAGAGAGAGGGAGAGAGAGTACAGGAGAGAGAGAGAGCGAGAGAGAGAGTGCAGGAGAGAGAGCGAAAGAGAGAGAGTGCAGGAGAGAGACAAAGCGAGAGAGAGAGAGAGTGCTGGAGAGAAAGCGAGAGAGTGCAGGAGAGAGAACGAACGAACGAGTGAACGAACTAACGAAAATGTTTATTTTCAAAGGGTTAAGAATTGGGCACGCAGGCCCGTCTGACATTCTGCTCTTATTCTCTATTTCCTCTCATAATTCTTTCATTCAACATTCTCTTTTGAAGCAATTCTTTGACAACAAAAGAACAATAAGTATTAAAACGCACGAAAAATAATCAATAATACATGACTTGTTAAGGCAATGTTTAACATGGGCATCATAAATACTCAAGGTGGGTGTAACGTGCCATACATATGTGAATGATTTTTGTTTGTTGGGCAAGTTGTCGTTCGGGATAATTTACCATTATTATTGTCTTAGAGAGAAAGCGAGAGAGAGAGAGAGAGAGAGAGAGAGAGAGAGAGAGAGAGAGAGAGAGCAAGAGAGAGAGCGAGAGAGAGTGCACGAGAGAGAGTAAGCGAGAGAGAGAGCAAGAGAGAGAGTGCAGGAGAGAGAGAAAGCGAGAGAGAGAGAGAGAGCGAGTGAGCGAGAGAGATAGCGAAAGAGTGAGTGAGAGGGAGAGGGTGAGATAGAGCGAGAGAGAGAGAGAGAGTGAAAGAGCGGGAGATAATGAGAGAGAGAATGATATATAACGAGAGAGTGAGAGAGAGCGAGCAAGAGAGAGTGCGAGAGACAGCGAGAGAGAGAGAAAGAGAAAGAGAGAGAGAGAGAGAGAGAGAGAGAGAGAGAGCGAGTGTGTGAGGGAGGCATTCGGCCCTTCCAATCACTCATCTTTCGTTCATCAGTGCATAGTGCATTCACATAGGAAAAAAATATTCTCAATTAATATTGTAAGCATAAACAATTCATGTTACCATGTTATGAGACAAATCCCCGACCCACTCATCCATCCCCTATCCACCCGAGTGTCTCCCACACACACATCCACCACCCAACCACACACATACCAACAGGCACATACATGACCCCTTTCATTCACCCATCCCCCAACCCACACATCCCACACACACCCTCACATACACCATCTCCCCACCCACACACACACATCTCCCACCCACCACACACCCCCACCACACATCCCCCACCCACCCACACACACACCCAGGCACACATGCATGCAACCACCCATCCATACCCACCCACACAACCCCCACCTTCACACATCTCCCCACCCACACGCACACATCCTCCACCCATCCCATAACATACCAACACTCACCCACCCACATATCCTTCACCACCCACCCACTCACCCCCAACCACTCAGCTAAACACACATCCCCCAACCACATATCCAACACCCACACACACATATTCCCGCCAACTCACATACCCTGCACTTACCCACATACAAAACCCGCACCCACCCACACATCCCCCACTTACACACATATAAGCCACCCACACAATCTCCTCCACCCACACATCTTGCACCCACACACATCCCCTCCCATTCCCAACCTACACACACTCACCCTCCCACACATCCTCCACCCACATACTCGCCAACCATCCCCCCCCCCGATCTCCAATCCCCAATCAAACATCCCTTAACTACACAACTCACCACCCATACACGCACACACACAAGCACACATCTCCCCACCCATACACACATTCTCACCCATAAACACATTCATCATCCAAAATAACACACCAACCACCCACACACACCCCACCACCCACATATACCCCACCTACACAATCCGCCTTCCCAATCACACACACACATTCCCCACTCATACACTCATCTCTCACACACATCCACCCACTCACGTACTCATCCATCAACCACTCACACCCACACATCACCCATCCACCCATCAACACATGCAACTCTCATCTACCCTCCCTCCCACACACACCCCAACCACCCAGCCAAACACACATTCCCCATCCTCACATGCATCCTTTATCCACCCGCACATCCCACACCTACTCCATCCCACACAACACCCCAGAGAGTGAGAGAGATAGCGTGAGAGTGAGAGAGAGTGAGAGAGAACGAGAGAGAGTGAGAGAGATAGCTGTAGGAGTGTGATAGAGCGAGAGAGTGAGAGAAAGTGAGAGAGAGTGAGAGAGCAAGAGAGCGAGAGAGTGAGAGAAATAGTGAGAGAGAGAGAGAGTGAGAGAAAGAGTAAAAGAGGGATTGAGAAAGAGTGTGAGAGAGTGAGAGAGAGTGAGAGACAGAGAGTGAGAGAGAGTGAGAGTGATAGTGAAAGAGTGAAAGATAGTGAGAGAGAACGAGAGAGTGAGAGGGATAGCGGGAGAGTGCGATAGAGCGAGAGAGTGAGAGAAAGTGAGAGAGAGGGTGAGAGAGAGTGAGAGAGTGAGAGAGAGTTATAGAGTGAGAGAAAGAGTAAAAGAGAGATTGAGAGAGAGTGTGAGAGAGAGTCAGAGAGTGAGAGAAAGTGGGAGAGTGGGAGAGAGTGTGACAGAGAGTGTGACAGAGAGTGTGACAGAGAGTGAGTGTGAGAGAGAGAGTGAGAGATAGTGAGACAGAGAGAAAGTGCGAGTGAGAGATAGTGAGAGAGAGAGTGAGAGAGTAAGCGAGTAAGAGTAAGAGAGTGAGAGAGAGTGAGATAGAGAGTGAGAGAGAGTTTGAGAGAGAGAGTGAGAGAGTGAGAGAGTGAGAGAGAGAGTGAGAGAGAATGAGAGAGAGAGAGTGAGAGATGAGTGAGAGAGTGGGAGAGAGAGAAAATGAGAGTGAGTTAGAGAGAGAGTGAGAGAGTTAAGAGAGAGAGAGAACTTGAGAATTAGTGAGAGAGAGCGAGAGAGTGATAGAAAATGAGAGAGAGTGAGAGTGAGTGAGAGAGAAAGTGAGAGAGAGCGAGAGAGAGTGAGAGAGATAGCTGTAGAGTGTGATAGAGCGAGAGAGTGAGAGAAAGTGAGAGAGAGTGAGAGAGTGAGAGAGCAAGAGAGCGAGAGAGTGACAGAAATAGTGAGAGAGAGTGAGAGAGTGAGAGAGAGTGAGAGACAGAGAGTGAGAGAGAGTGAGAGAGAACGAGAGAGTGAGAGAGATAGCGGGAGAGTGCGATAGAGCGAGAGAGTGAGAGAAAGTGAGAGAGAGAGTGAGAGAGTGTGAGAAGAGAGAGAGAGAGTGATAGAGTAAGAGAAAGAGTAAAAGAGAGATTGAGAGAGAGTGTAAGAGAGAGTGAGAGAGTGAGAGAAAGTGAGAGAGTGAGAGAGAGTGTGACAGAGAGTGTGACAGAGAGTGTGACAGAGAGTGAGTGTGAGAGAGAGAGTGAGAGAGAGTGAGAGAGAGAGAAAGTGCGAGTGAGAGATAGTGAGAGAGAGAGAGATAGTGAGAGAGTAAGCGAGTGAGAGTGAGAGAGTGAGAGAGAGTGAGAGAGAGAGTGAGAGAGTGAGAGAGTGAGAGAGAGTGAGAGAGAAAGAGAGAGAGAGTGAGAGAGTGGGAGAGAGAGAAAATGAGAGTGAGTTAGAGAAAGAGTGAGAGAGGGTAAGAGAGAGAGAACATGAGAATTAGTGAGAGAGAGCGAGAGAGTGAGAGAAAATGAGAGAGAGTGAGAGTGAGTGAGAGAGAAAGTGAGAGAGAGCGAGAGAGAGAGCGAGAGTGAGAGAGAGAGTGAGAGAGAGCGAGAGAGTGAGAGAGAGTGAGAGAGAGTTAGAGAGAGAGTGAGAGAGAGAGTGAGATAGAGAGAGTGAGAGAGAGAGCGAGAGAGTGAGAGAGAGAAAATGAGAGTGAATGAGAGAGAGAGAGCGAGAGAGTGAGAGAGAAGCCAGAGAGAGAGAGAGAGAGAGAGAGAGAGAGAGAGAGAGAGAGAGAGAGAGAGACGATGATGTGTACTGTCACGTGATCTACTCACCTTATACAGCAACGTTTTAGACAGGGATTGTTTGTCACGTGATCTGCTCAACATATACACCCACGTATCACTGAGATGTTCATGAAATACCATCATGGCGATGTTCAGCTCCTGTACACCGCTCTTATCACCACCAGCTGAGAAGACTCTACATCTGTGCTAGTTCTTCTGTCCCATGCTTGTAATGCCCAATGTGGCTTTCACCTGTTCTGTCCATCTTAATGTTGATCGAACCAGGTCCTTTTGTCAGAACCCCCATCCCCCCACCCACCCCCCCCCCCCCCCCCCCCCCCCCTCCCCGCCACATCTGTATTGCAGATTGTCATTTATATAATTCTGTTTATGAACAGAAGCATGGAAAGTAAAGAGAACCTACGTCCGAACAAATAACTGAACTGGGAATGCAATGTGACTCCAGTGCCCGACAATCCCAATAAATATGTGCACCATCTGACCTTGTCCTCAGTGCTCGACAATCCCAATAAATATGTGCACCATCTGACCTTGTCCTCAGTGCTCCACAATCCCTATAAAGTCCAACTAGACAGAACATGCAGACAAGAAAAGCCGGCTGCTGTGGAGGTAGAAGTAGAGGCCTTTATTATCGAGTATTCTTTAAAGGGTGATGCTGTCATTTGTACAAAATGGACGGCCTTTCGACGAGTTAGAAGTTCATGGGCTTTTACGGCTCAGGCCAGAGGGGGAATTGTAAAGGAAGATTCTGATGTTTTTGTTTTGACCACAAGTAGCCTGACTATGAAAGTCATGGCAGTAAGTAAAGCATTAGCATGGCTCGAGACACAGACATTCACTAGGGAATGTTTCCTTAGTGACTCAATGAGCATGCTCAAGAGGATAGAGATGGGGTGGGTCCGAAGAGAGTGATAGCTGTCTCTATAGCGATCTCGGCTGGCAAAGATTAGCTTCATTTTCGTGCTAGGGCAGGCGGAAATACAAGGACATGAGCGGGCTGACAAGCTTGCAGGTAAGACTACTGTGGAAGGTGGACGAGCCATGGACCAAGTTGATATTCTGAGTAAGTCATTTGCGAGAACCATGTGATGACTGTGAATCTACATCCATGATCAGTCTGCGAGAACCGCAAATTAAGAGTTGTGGCCAAACAAGAACACTGCGCTGGAAACCAAAGAAGATTAATAAACCAACACAAAACTGGTGTTGTCAGTCGGTACTAAGTAACTAACTAACTATGCTGTTATTGTTTGTCCGTCAAGAAGACTGATGATGACCATTCATTTCATCCAGTGGGGTTGAGAGTATGGAGCTGTGACTAATAAGGCTTATTTTGGCTCGAAATTTTGTTTGACAACGAGGACAAAGAATGCTTGACGTTTCTGAAGGAAGATTTCCTGCAGTGGTTTTTCTGTCCTGCCATTTCTTCACAGCTCTTTTTGTCATGGTTGCCTCACACGTGACTGCACCCTTGCGTAATGATGCACGCCACGAATTTCGGTCTCTGGCTGCAGTCTCTGAGGTGTCATGACGAATTCCAAAAGCATTCAGTGAGATTTTCAGAGTGTCTTTAAAGCGTTTCCTCTGGCCGTCTTGGGAGCGTTTACCACAACGCAACTCGCCTTAAAGAATTCGTGGATCAGCTCCGTGTTTCTGTCTCGACCATGCCACAAGGCCAAGCCATCCAGGTACTTGCTTCTAGGTCTTCCCCTTGGTTTGTTCCCCTCGATCTTACCAGTTGTCACCAAGTTATCCAAATCATTTCTTCTCATAACATGCCCAAAAAATTGTGACTGTCTACGTCTAATGTCTCTAATCAGTTTACGATCTTCATTTGTTTCTTGAAGAACTTGTTCATTGATCTTTCTGGCTGTCCATGGTATTCTTTGCATTTTCCTCAGAAACCACATTTCTACAGCCATCAAATGTTTTTCAGCCTGACTGCTCATTGTCCAAGCTTCACATCCATATAAGAGTACATGTTCTATGTAGCATCTCAACTCTCTTTTTCTCGTTTCAATAGACATCATTTTATTGGTCAGTATGTTTTTCATCTTGCTAAAGGCTACTTTTGCCATGGCGATTCTTGTTCTAAACTCTTCAAGGCATCTCCCATCAGATGGTATTACTGTTCCAATATAATTGTACCTATTCACTTGTTGAAGAATATTCCCATTTACTTGTATATTACATTGGGGTATTTCGTTCTTCCTAGTGACGACCATAATCTGTGTCTTTTTACAATTTAATTCTAACCCTAGTTGTTCACTGAATCATCGGTTATAATTCCCTCCCCGAAGGTTCATTGTACCCGGACCACTTGTGCTATTTCTATGTTTGCACTGTTCACAATTGACATCTCTCTCGTACCCCCCCCCCCCCCCCCCTCACAATCCTGTTCCAGGCTGTAAGTTATTGCTCACTGCAACAGGTGATGCCTGATATGACGTGTCATAATTAAATCAACCGTAGCCAGGACCAACCCCTATATTGAGCTGATTGAGACGAGAACACCCGCATTGCTATGACTGGGATATCACTTCACTCTTCCGCCCATGGTCGCCGACCGCTAGCTACACTCAACCTTACTTTATATCTGACAAGTCCAAATGATCATATAGGAGGAATAACACCTCTGTAATATGCCAGTCGCCGCCATATTTATCAGTCAGTATTTCAGTCAGTACTGAATATGTTATGTAAGCATGCACATCACTGTAGCAGGGGCATTCTCAAACTGTTCCGTCCCTTTTTCAAAAATCACGAAGAGTCCTGATGTTTGCTATTCCAGTGGTATTTTGATTACACGTGCTACCGTGAACACATTACCAACAATATTTTCATGAATGAAGAACGAGAGTCCGAGAATCAGATACCGTCATAGTTCTGACCATAAACGATGGCGACCAGCGATCTGCAGAAGCTGCATAGATGATTCTGCGGGCAGCTTGATGGACGACAAAGTGTTCACATTCCGCTACAATTATGGAGGAAAGCTGACACTCACAGGAGCTGACGGAGGGCATCACCTGGTGTGAATCATGTCGCTAATTTCTTGCAAACAGGGGAACATTAGCCTGTTATATTACTACAAGGATTGACAGACACTCGGGTACTTCAAGGGTTGAGCAAGGCAGCGAAGAATGCCTCGTGATGACTATTGGGCAGGCGCAATCAAGAGTAGGGCAAGTATGCACATTAAATGATACAGGACTCTGCCTGCAAACGCAAGAAAAAGGTCACTCGCCCAAAGGAAAACTTTCTCTCAATTAAGACATAAACAACTTGTACTGCCCCATGCCGACGACAGAGCCACCCCGGCAAGGAAGAACAGAGCACGAAAGCCGGGAACGACACAGGTTGTCGACACACAATGATGTAGAAATCGCGGAGGACCGGACATGTTGGCTGAAGTGGAAACTTGCAGTCAACCGACAACAACGATCGCCTGTGGTGACGTAAGGCGTCCCGTGGGGTCGCTGCCCCATGCTTAGAACAGGGATGGGAGTGGGAGTGGGGTTCACGTCCAGCAGCAGAGGACATAGGTCTTCCCCCGCAGCCTCGAACAGGGGTGTGGGTGGAGGGAGCACGTAAAAGGATTAAGCTCATGGGATAAGACGGCTTTCTTGGGCGCGTGCAGGAAAGCAGATCTTTAAGCAGTCAGAGGGGTTTGAAGTAGGCCCCTGTGACATAATGTCTCCAGACGTTCGCATCCCCAGTCCATATACATTTATCAATACTCAAAGTTTACTAACGGAAGTCATCATGATACCCGGTCTAAAAATAACTTAGAATATTCTAGAACGGGGAAAGGAAGATGAAAGGAGGGGGCCCATCTTTAATTGGCTGACCCTTAGGCGAGTAACGCGGTTTTCTAGGCTAACGCTTCATTAGCCGGGAGTCGAAGATTTGATTCCAACTAGAAAAGATGTGTCAATGATGCAATGATAAAAAACGCCCTAATCATTCTCTAGGATGTAGTCTTCTACACCTCAGAGAATGAAGAGGATGGATAGGCCTTCAATTACCAGGACAACTCCATGGAAGTCCTGGGCTCTAACCTTCAATCCAGCTGTATAATAAGGAAACTCCAAAAGGTTACCGCATGACCACAGGTCGAAAATACTCAGCCTGAATCTACATTTTTTTCTATCCGATACAGATGGCACTGAGAAATGTTTCTACTATTGGAGAAAATACAGGGATACTCTCAATTTCTACAAATGTTCCTGGAGGTACCGTCAAGATATGAAATCAAGAGGTCATCCAAGGTATTGAGAGATCACCTGGTTTCAGCATGCCTCTACTGGCTATGGGTGGATATTAATTGTGTGTATCTGGAGCTTACCATATTTCTCCTCAAGCCAAGATTGTTGGGACATCTTGAGGTTATTCCAGCTTATTATTAGCTGAAAAGCATTACGGAAAAGAAGGATAGTACATAGAGCTATTAATTCGTTCAAGAAATGGATTACTAACTAAGTAGTGGTGTAACTTAAAAACAATTCTGTAAACTTGGGAGATAGACTGGCAAGGAAGAATGCTGGGACATATTGGTTTTTTTAGATCCTTATTTATTGGAATCATAGGACTAATCCCAGTTGTCAGCTTCTCGAACAGTCTACTCACCATTGAAGGAACATGCTTATAATTTTCATAGAACTTGTGACAGCAGGAAATAGAATGACATGGGAAAACATCATGGGGAAAACTGCAACCTGGGACTTTTCCCAACACCCTTCACAGGTGATAACAGGATGTACACAGACCAGAAGAGCAGTGGGTCGCTATGCTTGCCCAAGACTATAACTTTACAATATGTTACCCTCATTGACGGTTGAAGAAAAGATAACATGCCTTAATTGAGTGTTATGTAGGAGATCTGTAGGAGTAGAGATGAGGAGGAGGAGTGTTTTTTTTTTTTTTTTAAATTGATGTTCTGTGGGGATATTGAGTGATGCATTCTGGTTTTTTTCATAGATTATGTCAACTATCTTGCATATTACCAAATTTTGAACTGTAAAGTGTTCGCAATATGAAGCCTGAATCTTCACTTGACCCATAAGAACAGTAATAAAATTATGATAGTAGGAAAACAACTTTGAGGTGTATGTCTCGGTGGTTGTCTGTATACTGTTGTGATATACATTAGTTTGTGAATGAATTGTCCAACTGTTGTCAGGCATCTTCATGGTGACTGTCGCCTCTACTATTGTTGTTGGTTACTGATATTGTGGACGTTCTGTGTAGATGTTGTCTTTCATGATGTATGACTTGTCTAACTGTTGGTGTAACCATTCCTTTGTGAATGTGTGTCCAACTAATGTCAAGATCCTCTCATGTTGATGTCTTGTTCAAACGGTGTAAAGCACAGTGATTGTTGTTTATTTTCACTACAATGGTCCAGTTGTCAATGTGGTCATTTGTTCAAGTGTCTTATGTCACTTGTAATATATTAAGAATGAGATCAAAAATGAGGTTGGCGTCCAGAACACAGTCAACAGGATAGATGAGGGGTCAGCTTTCATTTGTTGCTGTGGCTAACTGCCAAGATCTCTATATCTATACCCTAGAAGAGGAATCATCTAATAATAATTCTGTGTTGAACTTAAACTTAGGTATAATTTCTCACAGTGGGAGTACTCGATAAGCCAAATTCTAAATGGTGTCTCTAGAAGGTTGCTGCGGGAATGATTATCTATGCCTCTAGACAAAACGTGGTTACTAACCTGTATCTTTTATAAAGATTTGGGATCACTGCTAGCTACCCAGGGTGAAGTGAAGACAGAGACACACGGCCGTGAGAGACAGTAGTAAGACAGGTACGTTACCCGGTGGTTTTGTGGTATATATCCTCCCAGCTCAACCTTCTTTGCAAATCATGTGACGTTGGGTCTTAAAGTCAAAATATGTAGCCTCCAATTTCAAGGGATTGATTGATTGATTGATTTAGGAATCGACATCACAGCATTCGGGACATTCCCATAAGCGCTCCGCAACCAACCTCAGCAGCCAGCGAAGAGTTCTAACACTAATAGTTCCAGTAGCAATCTGATTATATTTCCGCCTCGCCTTTCCTCTGAGCGTCGAGAGTCGGCTTGATTCCCTTGTCACACCACGTTGCCTCATTCTTACCAGATTATGGTGATCCATTTGCTCCTCCGAGGTGTACATTAGTCAATAATCGACTATTTTTGCACTGTTACCTCCCTTAATTTAAATTTTCTTATAATTGTCCTATGTTTTCCTAGTAAATGGGAGGTGTACATTAGTTAAAAATAGACTATTTTTGCACTGTTACCTCCTGTCACATAATACTGAAGAATGCCGATCCAGATTGATGAAAGGCCTGAAACCGCCGTCGCTAGGAGCCCCAACTATTTGATGTGGGGAAATATGTTCCAAATTTAAACACGACCGGGATTCCCTGAGAAGTCCCCGAATCAAAGAAAATCGTCGGCATGTTGATTTGCCCGGATCTCAAGATGAAAGGGAAAGTGCCGTATTGATTTGGTCGCCGCCAGGACAATGACGTCAATCGAGCAACCTTTTTCGGCTTTTGGAAGTTGACGAAACGTGCGATCAGTCTGCGTGATGAACTACAGATAAAGGGAGCGTTTGTTTGTTCCAATTCGAATGGAGAAGTGATTCACAGTGTCCCATGTTGTTTGGAAACAAGGGACATTTTTTTACCATGTTGTGAATTGTGAATTCCAACTCGGAACAATAGGATAAGGTAGTTTATTTATAAATAGAGTTAGGACTTGAACTTAGTGATAGTGTGTTGTGTGAACGTAGTCTAGGAGAGTCGGCCGCAGCTGGCTGATGCCTAGCTTAAACGAGGTAGAGTGATATATCATGTCACTCGGCAGGGTAGGACCAATGTAATGGGATGATATTCAGGGAGATTTGGGATTGCTGGTAGATAAAGGAAATGTCAATGAAGGATATTCCGATATGGAGGTCTACTGGGGAGCTGTGCATTTCCTTTTGATCTTTCCTTTTCCTTACCACCCAAATGTGACGAACTATTCTGCTTTATGCCAGAGTGTAGTTCTAGGTTAACCAGAATAAATATCTGAGTGGGGCCTTTGGTCCACAATCACATATAGTGGGTTCGAATAGGGTTTTTCTCTCACAGAATGTTCTATTTTCAACAGGTTCCACGGTGTAAAAGAAAGGAAGTATTACTACGAGGTGTGGACAATGCCAGTCACACTGAGTGATATTTTACTGTACCGGAGAAATTAAGGACAGATGGGAGAGGAGGAAAATAGAAGTCACACTGAGTGAAGTTATGTTAAATGGAGTCGGCAATGGGACACCGTTCCACCAATCATGGCCTCATCAAAGCCCAGAGTGTTTAACATAAAAAGGGCTGGTTGTCAGTGACTGAGGTCATGAAAAGGCGGATTCATATTAACAGTGATTACTTCTCAGGACAATAACGTTATTATATAGAGACAGTCTAATGGTGATTACTTCTCAGGACAATAACATTATTATACAGAGAAAGTCTAATGGTGATTACTTCTCAGGACAATAACGTTATTATATAGAGAAGGCATAATGGTGATTACTTCTCATGACAATAACATTATTATATAGAGAAGGCTTAATGGTTGGGAAACCTGTTCAGTAAACTTGTACAAACATACAGGAGTAACTTACTCGAACAGACATCATCAGAGTGTATCTTGGGGAGTCGTGTGAGAGAAGTGCCGAGATTCCTAGATTCCAGGATCGGTATAGACACATTAGATACATTGGGGGTTCCGAAGTTATGGACTTTGGTATACCATCATCACTAGCGGAGACCAGTCACCGGACTATATAGGATTAACTCCAAGGAGTCAACCATTTTCCGGAGAGACGCTTCATTCGGTGAGACCTGTTTGGAACTTACTATGGTGTGATGTGCTATGGCCGACCGTGATGATGAACGATCCTGGGCTCACTGATCTCTTCTCGCATACACCATAGAAAATACTACATATTTCCACACGCAAACAGTGCACACACACACACACACACACACACACACACACACACACACACACACACACACACACACACACACGTGACACTTTTCTGTATTATATGTTTTATTTTATCATTTGTTAAAATACAGTCTTGTGTGGGATGTTCTGGAGGAATTTGAAGGGTATTGTTTAGTGGTAAGAAGAAGAAGAAGAGAGAGAGAGAGAGATAGTGTACCTGAGACTGACAGGGGGTTTGTAGACAAAGCCCAAGCTAAGGAAAGGGAATTTAAAAAGTGTGCCTCTTGACTCCACTTTCCCCCTAGGGACGACAGGGGACATTTATGGGGGATCGCTCGGGAGGGTGATATCACATTAAGGATAGCGACATTTACATGGGCACGTCACATGGGAAGGTGACATTACTTTAATGTTGGTGATATTACATTATTGTGGGTGACATTACCGTGATAGAGGTTGGGCCGGACAGTTAAAGATCCAGCTATGGTGAATGTGGATAGGTGTTAAGACACATAACTTACCTGTTCACACTTTACAAGTCTACATAGGTCTTGGTCCTGATGCTACTCTTGTCACTGAGTGATTGTGTTGTGTTGTGCTGTGTGTTATTAAATATATAGATTTATTGTACTTGTTCATATATCTATATATTGGTTTGCAGTTAAATTACACTTTACCTGCTGACTTACCTCTATGAAAAATGGCCACTCCTAAACTAGATCTGGCAGAACTAAAGGCAACGGGGGAAGCAATGGGATTGTCGGGTCTGCACTAACAGATTACATACGGGAGGTGAAGAGGGATTTTCGCCAAGCAAAAAGGGAAAATCGGAATGCCGAGATAGAATTGAGAAAGATGGAGGTAGAAACCAAGAGGATGGAAGCAGAACAAGCTGCTCAGAAATTGGAAGGAGAGCAAGCTGCTAAGAAATTGGAAGCAGAACAAGCTGCTAAGAAATTGGAAGCAGATCAAGCCATGAGAAGGCTGGAAATTGAAGCTGAGCAGGCAGCTAAAACACTGGAAGCAGAACAAGCTGCTAAGAAACTTGAGGTTGAGCAAGCTGCTAAACAACGGGAAGCTGAACAAATCGAGCTTAAGAGGCAATCTAGTGGGAAAACTGAGGGAGCAGTGGGAGGTTCCTCTCTCCTGGCTCAACACCAGTGGGTGGACATAGTTACCATGCTATGAAGTTTTCTTTAGCGGTCTATGATCAGGGCAAAGAAAACATAGACCAGTACCTACAACGCTTCGAGGCCATGTCTGTTGCTATGGCTCTAGATCGAGAAAAATTGAATCTTAAATTGTCTCAGGGATTTCTTGGAACCGGTTACGAGGTCTATTCTCGCCTGCCGCCAGGACACGAGAACAATTACAACGAATTGAAAGCTGATTTGCTGAAACACTACGAGATCACATCAAGTACATATAGGAAGAAGTTTCGATCAGCGAAACGAGAGCCAGGAGAGCTATTCGCCGCCTACAGTTTGCGCCTGAAATCCTACCTCCAGAAATGGATGGATTTGGCAGGGTTCAGGCATGACTATGAGAGTCTGGAAGAGCTCATGATAGTCGACCAGATGCGATAGCAAATGTCAGAACCTCTGAAGACATTCTTGGGAGAACAAGGGGCGGAACGGCTTGATGTGGTGAATAAGCTGGCGGAAATATTCATTGAAGTCCATGGGGAAGCGGAAGAAACCTGTACACCATCCACCAAGGTCAGGAGAAACATGATCGAAAGAAATTAAAAGGCTCAGGACAAAGAATGTGGAACCTTATGCAAACACTTCAGAGAATAGTCCAGAGAAGACAAAGAATGGGAGACAGAGCCCACCCAACTCTCAACCGAAACGACAGTGGTCTGAGAAGTGGTGTTCGATCTATTCTTTGCATATTCCTCAGAATCCACATTTCTGCAGCCATCAGATGTTTTTCAGCTTGACTTCTCATTGTCCAAGTTTCACATCCATACAAAAGAACAGGCTCTATGTATACCCTCAACACTCATTTTCTCGTTTCAATTGACATCTTGTTATTGGTCAGAATGTTTTTCATCTTGCTAAAGGCTACTTTCGCCATGGCGATTGTTGTTCTAATTTCTTCAAGGCATCTCCCATCTGATGTTATGACTGTTCCAAGATAATTGTACCGATTCACTTGTTGAAGAATATTTCCATTTACTTGTATATTACATTGTGGCACTTCTTTCTTCCTAGTGACGACCATAACCTGAGTCTTTTTACAATTTAATTCTAACCCCAGTTGCTCACTGTGTACAACAACCGTATCTACTAATTGTTGCAGGTCCTGCGCATTGTCTGCAATTAATACTGTATCATCTGCATATCTAATGTTATTGATGTTTCTTCCACCAATGCTGATTCCATTTATATCCTCTACATTTCTGAAAATATGTTCACTGTATAGGGAAAAAAGATCTGGAGACATCACACATCCCTGCCTAACACCTCTCTTAATTGGCTGATACTGTCCACTTCATTATCAATCCTTATTGCAGCTTGTTGTTTCCAATGTATGTTTTTTATAAGTTTAATGTCTTTCCCATCAATTTGTAGATCTGCAAGCATATCCACCATGTTGACATGTCTAACTCTATCAAAAGCCTTTGTATAATCAATAAAGCAAAGATGTATATCCTTGTTTACTTCTATAGCACGTTCAATAACTGTTCGCAGCATATACACAGCATTTACTGTACCCTTTCCTTCTACAAACCCGCATTGTTCTTCCCCTATTTCAGGTTGTATCTTCTTCCTCACTCTTTGCATGATAATTCTTAGCAAAATCTGTGTGATGTGACTCATTATACTAATTGTTCTATGTTGATCACATTCCAGGGTTCCTGATTTCTTTGGGATTGCAATAAATACAGAGTTACATAATTCAGGAGGTATATCTCCTGTATCATATAATGTGTTCAGCAGTCTAGTGACTTGCCCTAGTCCAAATTCTTCTAAAGCTTTAATCATTTCTGTTGTGATGTTATCTGCACCGGGGGCCTTGCCAGCTTTCATATGCTTAAGAATATTTCGAACCTCCATCTCCAAAATTGGCGGTCCTTCATTATTAAATCTAATATCATACCGTTCGTCTCTGTTATCATCATAAAGGTGTTTCACATAATCTGTCCATACATGTAGAATCTGGTCTTTTTCTATTATGATTTTGCCATCTTTAGTTTTTAGATACCCTGTTGATGTACTTGATCTTTTATTAGTAAGTTCCTGAATTCTTTTGTGCACTCATTTTTTATTTTGACTGTTGTGTTGGTTTTCATTTTCTAAGCACTTTTCCTCAAGCCATGCTTCTTTTGCCTCCTTACATAATATTCTGACTTGTCTGTGAATTTCTTCATATTTGACAGAATTATTTTTGTTGAGTCTTCTTGTTTCCATGAGGTGTAAAATTTCTTCAGTCATCCATTTCTTACGACCCACCTTCTTTAATTTTGGAATAGTTGTTTCTGCAGCCACATTGATTGAATTCTTCAACGTTTCCCATTGATCATCCACATCCAGGAAGAGGATCTCTAGATCAGACAATATTTCAAATCTGTTCTGTACTTCTATGTTGAATTTCTTTTGTATTTCCTTGTCATTACTCAATGTACACAAATCATATTTAGTGTTTCCTGTTATATACTTGACTTTCTTCAACTTTATCCTCAATGTTCCTGTGAGTAATCTGTGGTCAATATAACAATCAGCACTGGGAACTGTTTTTGCTATTGTTAGCGCGATTCTAAATCTTCTGCTAATGAGAATGTTGTCAATCCGGTTTCTAATCCTGCTATCAGGACTCCTCCATGTCCATAATCTTCTAGGGTGTTGCTTAAACCAGGTGTTTCCTACAATCATTTCCTGTTCTTTTGCCCACTCTACGAGTCTGTATCCTCTTTCATTTCTCTCTCCTAAACCATAGTTTCCTTCTGTGTATCTATCCCCTTGATTTCCTACTTTTGCATTGAAGACTCATTCTCATTAAAAAGACGGCTTTTATTGACGATACTGTAACTACTTCATGATAAATGTATATGGCAGCTTGCTGTTCCTACGATGTGTTCTTCAACTCCATCCATCGATCATGTGCCATTCCGGTAAGCGTGGGGAGTCATGTTTTGCCATCTCACTCGATCGCCTAAGTCGTGGATCAGATCCGTGTTTCTGATCCGACCATGCCACGAGGCCAAGCCATCCGGGTATTTGCTTCACGGTCTTCCCCTTGGTCTGTTCCCTTCGATCTTACCGGTTGTCACAAAGTTCTCCAAGTCTTTTCTTCTCATAACATGCCCTAAAAATTTTGACTGTCTACGTCTAATATCTCTAATCAGTTTACGATCTTCATTTGTTTCTTGAAGGACTTGTTCATTGGTCTTTCTGGCTGTCCATGGTATTCTTTGCATTTTCCTCAGAAACCACATTTCTACAGCCATCAAATGTTTTTCAGCCTGACTGCTCATTGTCCAAGCTTCACATCCATATAAAAGTACAAGTTCAAAAGTAAAAGTAAAAGTAAAAGTTGCCACCTCAACACTCTTATTCTCGTTTCAATTGACATCTTTTTATTGGTCAGTATGTTTTTCATCTTGCCAAAGGCTACTTTTGCCATGGCGATTCTTGATCTAATCTCTTCAAGGCATCTCCCACCAGATGTTTTTACTGTTCCGAGATAATTGTACATATTCACTTGTTGAAGAATATTCCCATTTACTTGTATTGTGGTATTTAGTTCTTCCTAGTGACGACCATAATCTGTGAATTTTTACAATTTAATTCTAACCCTTGTTGTTCACTGTGTGTAACAACTGCATCTACTAAATGTTTCAGGTCCTGTTCATTGTCTGCAATCAGGACTGTATCATCTGTTCATTGTCTGCATTCAAGACTGTATCATCTGTTCATTGTCTGCAATCAAGACTGTATCATCTGTTCATTGTCTGCAATCAAGACTGTATCATCTGTTCATTGTCTGCAATCAAGACTGTATCATCTGTTCATTGTCTGCAATCAAGACTGTATCATCTGCATATCTAATGTTATTGATGCAATGTTACTGATGATAATCTTCCGCAAGAAATCAAAGACACCACCAATCATTATCCATACATTCGCAACCTGTTTGAACACTACCTCAGTACAGACTACATGCCCCCAAAAAGACAATAATGATAACTTATCTCAAACGACAACTAGCCAAAATCATTCCCATATATTTGGCACATTACACACTATTTAGGTATTTATAATGCCCATGTTAAACCTTGCCTCAGTGAGTCATTTGTTATTGATTATTTTCATGCGTTTTAATGCTATTGTTCCTTTGGTGACAAAATTTTATTCATAAGTGATGTTGAATGAATGAATGTATAAGAGGAAATAGAGAAGAAGGACAGATTGTCAGACGGGCCTGCGTGCCCAATTCTTAACCATTTGAAAATAAAGACTTTCGTTCGTTTCGTTCGTTCGTTCCATGCATCGTCCCCCAATGTTGATTCCTTCCATATCTTCAATATTTCTGAAAATACTTTCACTGTACAGGGAAAATAGATCTGGAGACATTTCACATCCCTGTCTCACACCTCCTTTAATAGGCTGATATTTGCCTACTTCATTATCAACTCTTATGGCAGCTTGTTGTTTCCAATATATGTTTTTACAAGTTTAAGGTCTTTTCCACAGCGCATAAACGCGTTTGAACATAAATGTTATAGACGAGTTCTAAGAATATCTTGGGTAAAGAAAAGAACAAATGCATCAATACTTCAAGAGTTGAATACTGAAGAAGGTTGGCTATTAAAGACGATACAACAAAGAAAATTGAAATATTTCGGTCACTTGAAACGTCACGAAAGTTTGGAGAGAACAACAATAGAAGGGTATATGCCTGGGAAGAGAGGAAGAGGAAGGCCAAAGAGAAGATGGGTGCAGGATGTGGCGGATGATCTCCAGATTGGTGTATCAGACGCGGGACATCTTGCTTATGATCGAGAGGTTTTCCGGAAGGTTGTTATGGGAGCGAGGTTCTGCAAAGGACATGCTACTGAATGAATGAATGAAGGTCTTTTCCATCAATTTGTAGTTCTTCAAGCATCCTTATAATATCGACATGTCTCACTTTATCGAAAGTCTTTGTGTAGTCAATATTTCCTCTCTCTCTCTCTCTCTCTCTCTCTCTCTCTCTCTCTCTCTCTCTCTCTCTCTCTCTCTCTCTCTCTCTCTATATATATATATATATATATATATATATATATATATATATATATATATATATATATAT
>JACEFZ010017900.1:175000-183496 GCA_014155875.1 Cepaea nemoralis
CGGGAGATGTGGCCCTGCGGACAGGTAGATGGTACACCTGCCGATAGGTAGATGATAAACTTTATAATAATAATATAATAATAAGTCTTTATTTTCAAAGGGTTAAGAATTGGGCACGCAGGCCCGTCTGACATTCTGCCCTTCTTCTCTATTTCCTCTCATTCATTCTTTCATTCAACATCACTTATGAAGCAAGTTTTGACAACATAAGAACATTAAAACGCATGAAAAATAATCAATAACAAATGACTCACTGAGGCAGTGTTTAACATGGGCATTATAAATACCTAAGGAGGGTGTAACGTGCCATACATAAGGGAATGTTTATTGGCTAGTTGTCGTTTGAGATAAGTTACCATTATTGTCTTTTTTGTGTTGTTTGTTATGGGGGCATGTAGTCTGTACTAAGGTAGTGTTCAAACAGGTTGCGAATGTATGTATCATGATTGGTGGTGTCTTTGATTTCTTGTGGAAGATTGTTCCACAACTGAGCGGCAGAGTATGCTAAGCTTGTTTTATATAAGTCTATCCTAGGTTTAGGGACATGAAGTATATTTAGTCGTTCGCTATGTCTAGCGTTATATTTAAACAATGGCCAAAGGTAGCTTGGAGCATTTTGAAATAGGATTTTGTGAATTAGTTTGGTCTTATTAAAAAGCAGGCGCTTGTGGAGTGGCAGTAACCGGAGACGTTTATATAGGTTAGAATTGTCGGTAAGCTTTTCACCATTAATTAAACGCACTGCCCTTTTCTGGAGTGAATATAGGCGTTTTGTTATTGATTTGGAGCATCCATCCCAGACTGTGGAGCAGTAATCAATATGTGTTTGTATATGAGAAGTATAGAATATCTTTCTTGTGTTTTCGTCAAGGAAATTTTTAATTTTGGCAAGTTGGTATACTTTTTTGGCTATTTGTTTAACTAGAGCATGAACATGTGAGTTAAAAGTTAGATTTTGATCTATGATAACACCCAGTGTCTTGTGCTCGGTGACACTTTCTACAGGCGTGCTGCCAATGTGCAGCTGAAGAGTTCTCTGCGAGTTTAGAGTGTGAAGTCTTTGCCTGGTTCTTATTAACATAGACTTTGTTTTAGTAATGTTAATTTGCATGCGGTTTGCATGACTCCAGTTAACTACACTATTTATTTCCTGTTGCAAGGATAATTCTAGCACATTACGATCAACAGCGTTTGTATATACTGTGCAGTCATCAGCAAATAGATCGCAGGACGACGACAGATTTAATGGAAGATCATTTATATAAATGGCAAATAATAGAGGGCCTAGAATAGACCCCTGAGGTACTCCAATATTAATGGTAATGGCTTGAGATAAAACTTTATTGTGTGATACTACTTGCTTTCTGTCTAATAAGAATGATTTTATTAATGTCACTATATTAAAACTTACTTTCATTGTTTCTAGTTTTTTAATTAGAATAGTATGATCTATCATATCGAATGCTTTCCTAAAGTCTATAAGCACCGCAGGTAGATAGTATACCTGGAGATGCGGACCTGCAGACAGGTAAACGGCACACCTGCAGACAGGTATATGGTACACATTGAAACAGGTAGATTGTACACTTGCAGACGGTTAAATTGTACACATGCAGACAGGTAGATGGTACACATTGAGACAGGTAGATTGTACACCTGGAGATGTGGCCCTGCAGACAGGTAAATGGTACACCTGCAGACAGGTATATGGTACACTTTGAGACAGGTAGATTGTATACCTAGAGATGCGGCCCTGCAGACAGGTAAATGGTACACCTGCAGACAGGTATATGGTACACATTGAGACAGGTAGATTGTACACCTGGAGATGCGGCCCTGCAGACAAGTAAATGGTACACCTGCAGGCAGGTATATGGTACACATTGAGACAGGTAAATTGTATACCTGGAGATGCGGCCCTGCAGACAGGTAAATAGCACACCTGCAGACAGGTATATGGTACACATTGAGATAGATAGATTGTACACCTGGAGATGCGGCCCTGCAGACAGGTAAATGGTATACCTGCAGACAGGTATATGTTATACATTGAGACAGGTAGATTGTACACATTGAGATGTGGCCCTGCAGACAGATATATGATACACATTGAGACAGGTAGATTGTACACCTGGAGATGTGGCCCTGCACACTGGTAAATGGTACACCTGCAGACAGGTATATGGTACACATTGAGACAGGTAGATTGTACACCTGGAGATGCGGCATTGTATACAGGTAAATGGTACACCTGTAGACAGGTATATGGTACACATTTAGACATATAGATTCTACACCTGGAGATGCGGCCCTGCAGACAGGTAAATGGTATACCTGCAGACAGGTATATGGTATACATTGAGACAGGTAGATTGTACACATTGAGATGTCGCCCTGCCGACAGGTAGATGGTACACCTGCAGACAGATATATGGTACACATTGAGACAGGTTGATTGTACACCTGGAGATACGACCCTGCAGACAAGTAAATGGTACACCTGCAGACAAGTATATGGTACACATTGAGACAGGTAGATTGTACACCTTGAGATGCGGCATTGTATACAGGTACATGGTACACCTGCAGACAGGTATATTGTACACATGGAGACAGGTAGATTGTACACCTGAAGATGTGGCCCTGCAGACAGGTAAATGGTACACCCGCCGACAGGTAGATTGCACACTTTGAGAGAGGTAGATTGTACATCTGGGGATGCGGCCCTGCAGACATGTAAATGGTACATCTGCAGACAGGTAAATGTTACGCATTGAGACATGTAGATTGTATACCTGGAGATGCGGCCCTGCAGACAGGTAAATGGTACACCTGCAAACAGGTATATGGTACACATTGAGACAGGTAGATTGTACACCTGGAGATGCGGCCCTGCAGACAGGTAAATGGTATACCTGCAGACAGGTATGTGGTACACATTGAGACATATAGATTGTATACCTGGAGATGCGGCCCTGTAGACAGGTAAATTGTACACCTGCAGACAGGTATGTGGTACACATTGAGACATGTAGATTGTATACCTGGAGATGCGGCCCTGCAGACAGGTAAATGGTACACCTGCAAACAGGTATATGGTACACATTGAGACAGGTAGATTGTACACCTGGAGATGCGGCCCTGCAGACAGGTAAATGGTACACCTGCAGACAGGTATGTGGTACACATTGAGACATGTAGATTGTATACCTGGAGATGCGGCCCTGTAGACAGGTAAATGGTACACCTGCAGACAGGTATGTGGTACACATTGAGACATGTAGATTGTATACCTGGAGATGCGGCCCTGCAGACAGGTAAATGGTACACCTGCAGACAGGTATATGGTACACATTGAAACATGTAGATTGTATACCTGGAGATGCGGCCCTGCAGACAGGTAAATGGTACACCTGGAGACAGGTATATGGTACACATTGAGACAGGTAGATTGTCTACCTGGAGATGCGGCCCTGCAGACAGGTAGATGGTATACCTGCAGAGAGGTATATGGTACACATTGAGACAGGTAGATTGTACACATTGAGACAGGTAGATTGTACACATTGAGATTTGGCCCTGCAGACAGTTAGATGGTACACCTGCAGAAAGGTATATGGTACACATTGAGACAGGTAGATTGTACACCTGGAGATGCGGCCCTGCAGACAGGTAAATGGTACACCTGCAGACAGGTATGTGGTACACATTGAGACAGGTAGATTGTATACCTGGAGATGCGGCCCTGCAGACAGGTAAATGGTACACCTGCAGACAGGTATGTGGTACACATTGAGACAGGTAGATTGTATACCTGGAGATGCGGCCCTACAGACAGGTAAATGGTACACCTGCAGACAGGTATGTGGTACACATTGAGACATGTAGATTGTATACCTGGAGATGCCGCCCTACAGACCGGTAAATGGTACACCTGCAGACAGGTATGTGGTACACATTGAGACATGTAGATTGTATACCTGGAGATGCGGCCCTGCAGACAGGTAAATTGTACTCCTGCAGACAGGTATATGGTGCACATTGAGACAGGTAGATTGTATACCGGGAGATGCGGCCCTGCAGACAGGTAGATGGCATGCCTGGAGACATGGACGTGCTGACAATTATATGGTACACCTGGAGACCTAGTCCTGCAGACGGGTAAATGTTATACCCGAAGACAGGTTGATGACACACCTTTAGACGTGGCCCTGCAGATGACTAAAATATAACTCATCAATATACTGGGACTTTTCTTGATACAACAGGTAAGTTGAACAAATAAATGGGACCCCAAAGCCTCTTCCCCTCCGTATCTGTGAGAAATGAGGGGGTTGATCTAATACCCCAACCACATGACGTTATTTCCAAAGATTCCATCTCTCCGGACACGCCGCCTAGTGCCTCACGCTCTCTCAGCTCTTCTCCTGACCCTAAAAGACTCATACAATAATTATTATAATCATTCATCCTCATTGGCACCTTGCCGTCTTGACACACGATAGTTTGTAAGGGATGGCGTTATTGCCTTTCCATAGCACAAAGCCTGGGCTAAAATATAGAGATCATGTGTTGCCCATGTAGAATGATCCCTCTCTCGGCCTGCCTAGTTCACTCTAGAGGAAAGGTAACACCTCTACATCTGGAACAAGACAAGCTGCAGAAGCTGCCGGATCAGCAAAGCAATGCTCTAACTGTCCGCCTGTCGGAGCTTCGATCCTAGACCAGCCGCAAACCAAGGCTTAGGGCCTGGTCTGCCCTGCCATGACACTTTGTCTTTAGGTTGCATTTCCTCGCACCAGGGTAAGGCTAGTACCCTCCCAATTGCGCTCTTCCGCCCGAAGCCGTTGGCACAATGTGGGGTGTCGGCTTTGGTAAGCGCCGGCCAACGTTCGGCGCTAACAGAAAGCAGGTAGTACCGTCTGCTGTTATACGGTAGCTCAGTCATATCTGACTAAGACCTGACACAAAATTATTCCAATATCAATCGAGGAAGCCTCTGAGGCCACTAAGACAGTTCATTAATAAATGACATGTATTGTTTGGCATCTATATATGTAGAAGAAATAAGTTCGGCTTTCAGTGTGTATGTTATCTAGTGTGTATGTTATCTAGTGTGTATGTTGTCTAGTGTGTATGTTATCTAGTGTGTATGTTATCTAGTGTGTATGTTATCTAGTGTGTATGTTGTCTAGTGTGTATGTTATCTAGTGTGTATGTTATCTAGTGTGTATGTTGTCTAGTGTGTATGTTGTCTAGTGTGTATGTTGTCTAGTGTGTATGTTATCTAGTGTGTATGTTGTCTAGTGTGTATGTTGTCTAGTGTGTATGTTGTCTAGTGTGTATGTTATCTAGTGTGTATGTTGTCTAGTGTGTATGTTGTCTAGTGTGTATTTTACTGTCTACTTCCTTCTTTTACTTATTTGAGAGCCGAACAATACATAGACATTTATTTATGAACTTTCCTAGTGACTTTAAAGGGTTCCCCCATTAATATTTATTAGTTTTACGTTTACCACTTGGGAACCGACCAACCATATCTATTCTATATATGTTTGTGAATATACAGGACACGGATGCTATCTCAGTGTTCACATGTTGTAGGTTGAGTATACATGATTTTCCAAAGCTGCTGTCTCTGTGGTTGGCAGTAAAGGCGATAATACAAAGAACATTGACATATTTTGGTCACTTTAAACGTCACGAAAGTTTGGAGAACAATAATGAGGGGGAGGGGGGGGGGGGATATTCTTGTGAAGAGTAGAAAAGAAATTCCAAAGAGAAGATGGGTGCAGGATGTGGCGGATGATCTCCAGATGAGTGTATTGTATGCGGGACATCTTGCTTATGATCGAGAGGGAGGTTTTCTTGAAGGTTGTTATGGGAGCGAGGCTCTGCAAAGGACATTCTACTGAATGAATGAATACTGTCTCTATGTGTGGAGTTTTTATACTTCCGAAAATACGATGCAACACAACTTTAATCTCTATATGAAGATTTTATTGTCTCAAAGAGATGTTAGAACATTAACTATACTCTCCATGTGAACGTGTTAAAGTGTATGTGATATGATGAAACATAACTATAATCTCTATGTAAACTTGTTACAATATATACGATATGATATGACATAACATTACTCTACATATAACCATATTATAGTGTATGTGATATGATATAACATAACTATAATCTCTATGTAAACTTGTTACAATATATACGATATGATATAACATAGCATTACTCTATATGTAACCATGCTATCGTGTATCAGATATGATATAATATAATAAAACTCTCTATGTAAGCACATTATAGTGTATACGATATGATATAATATAACAATACTCTCTATGTAAACATGTTATAGCAAGGATGATGCCATATCAGAAATATGTTATGTTATCTCTGTGTTAAAGTGGTATCCACTCGACGACATGACGTACACAACTGCTATCCTAAAGTGAACATATTACAGCTATGGGAATCTAACAGAGTAAACTGGTCGCTGTCTTGGGGCGGCTTCTCTCTAACTGCAGGGTGGAGGCGGCCTCCTGCCACAGATGTTGTCGTAGGTATCAGGGTAGCCAACTGGCGGGTACCTGGTGAGACAATACAGGTGTTGTTGCTAGTGTGGCAGTCCAGGTCTGGGTAGTTACAGCTCTGTGTACATGTCTCCCAGTCTCATTGTTCAGTTCCTGTGGTCGCGTGTTGTTTGTGCTGTCATACTAAAGTTACATTGTTCAGTTCCTGTGGTCGCGTGTTGTTTGTGTGGTCATACTAAAGTTACATTGTTCAGTTCTTGTGGTCGCGTGTTGTTTGTGTGGTAACACTAAAGTTACATTGTTCAGTTCCTGTGGTCGCGTGTTGTTTGTGCGGTCATACTAAAGTAACATTGTTCAGTTCCTGTGGTCGCGTGTTGTTTGTGTGGTCATACTAAAGTTACATTGTTCAGTTCTTGTGGTCGCGTGTTGTTTGTGTGGTCATACTAAAGTTACATTGTTCAGTTCCTGTGGTCGCGTGTTGTTTGTGTGGTCATACTAAAGTTACATTGTTCAGTTCTTGTGGTCGCGTGTTGTTTGTGTGGTAACACTAAAGTTACATTGTTCAGTTCCTGTGGTCGCGTGTTGTTTGTGAGGTCATACTAAAGTTACATTGTTCAGTTCCTGTGGTCGCGTGTTGTTTGTGTGGTCATACTAAAGTTACATTGTTCAGTTCTTGTGGTCGCGTGTTGTTTGTGTGGTAACACTAAAAGTGCATTGTTCAGTTCTTGTGGTCGCGTGTTGTTTGTGCGGTCATACTAAAGTTACATTGTTCAGTTCCTGTGGTCGCGTGTTGTTTGTGTGGTCATACTAAAGTTACATTGTTCAGTTCTTGTGGTCGCGTGTTGTTTGTGTGGTCATACTAAAGTTACATTGTTCAGTTCCTATGGTCGCGTGTTGTTTGTGTGGTCATACTAAAGTTATATTGTTCAGTTCTTGCGGTCGCGTGTTGTTTGTGTGGTAACACTAAAGTTACATTGTTCAGTTCCTATGGTCGCATGTTGTTTGTGCGGTAAAGCTAGAGTTACATTCCCCTATTTTCGCAGTGGTACTGGTACAACTAATGTTGTGATGCTACTACAACCGACAAGGTGTCAACACTAATGATGTGATGATGTTACAACAGACAGTGTGTCGACATAATGATGTGATGCTGGTACAACCGACAGTGTGTCGACATAATGATGTGATGCTGTTACAACAGACAGTGTGTTGACATAATGATGTGATGCTGTTACAACAGAGAGTGTGTCGACATAATGATGTGATGCTGTTACAACAGACAGTATGTCGACATAATGATGTGATGCTGTTACAACCGACAGTGTGTCGACATCATGATGTGATGCTGATACAACAGAGAGTGTGTCGACATAATGATGTGATGCTGTTACAACAGACAGTGTGTCGACATAATGATGTGATGCTGTTACAACCGACAGTGTGTTGACATAATGATGTGATGCTGTGTCACAAAATAGACCACCGTGATTAACCAGTGATGACAATAAAAGGCGTTCGGATTAACGACATGTTCGAGGCCACAGGTTGTTTCAACAAATACAGAAAAAACAGTCTGGGTTGCAGCTGCACGTGTTCACATCTGGTCGGCAAAATAGGAACATTCGGTAGTGAGTGAGATGAATCAATACACCGCTTTGTCAGTTGATAAACAGTCCCGTCTGTCATTTAGAGTTTCCGGACATCAAGCGAAATGGCGGCTTTGATTGTCACCACTCGACAGAAGATTGGCGGCTTGTTATTGAAAACTGTTGTTGGGACCATACAGTAACTAGCTAGCTTGGTTTGGATATCAAAACATGGGAGGACGAATCTGACATTGATTAAGCCAGGGAGATAGATTCCTGACAATGGAGGATCTGCCCATAATAACACCTGTGTGGACATAAAGAATAACGTCACGTGACCAATTTTAGGCGTTTGCAAACCCGAT